>BQNB010018247.1:10919-66649 GCA_026074375.1 Tanacetum coccineum
TACTTCAACTCATTGACTATATGTTTTTAGTCAAATAATTATGGTTAATTATATAATCATAATTATGAAGTATGAAATTAACTTGAAATTACTATTGAACTTAAGAGTTTGCATTCATAATTACTTTACTTAGTATAATTATGTTCTTGTTAAGACATAATTATAAAGTCCTTGAATTTATCAATGACTCATAACATAAAGTAAGTAGTAAAATTGTTATGTCTTATTGTAAACACATAACAATAAGGTCCTTAAATTATTCAAAGACTTATAACGTATACTTGACATGTTCTATTTTCTTGAAACACATGAACATAGAGTTATTGTACTATTCAAAGAAATATACGTACAACATGCATTTAGTTTTAAAATACTTTGTATTCAATTTGGCTCGACCCAATTCGTAAGTATTTGATCCAAAGAGAATTAAGTTATCTAGGGAATTTTGATGGAGTCTCACAATTTCAATACTTATAGAATACCACTTTATTATGGTATGTCAATTGTGTTGAAACAAACTATATTCATATTGTTTGAATTCTGATAACTTTAATGACTTTACCTCCAAAATCGATCAAGGTTAAAAATTTGCGTGTGTCATGGATACACTCAATATAGTTTCAACCTAGAAGGTGTTCAAGACATTATCTATTTATGGATTGGGGATGAATCCCATTATGTCTTGATTAAAGTTCTAAAAATTTTCTTATATCTTATGAAGCATATTATTAACAAGCTAGAGATGAGAACTGTAACATGTATTTTGTTGTCGCATTTAAGAACAATCTATTGTAGCTTAAATACTTGGTATTTAGATAATTATCTCTATTTACAAAAGTAAGTGGGAGTATCCATAGATCTTAAAGATATTCAAGAACAAATACATAACCTTCTGAATTCACTTGTTGATGTCATACTAAGGTTAAACATGCAAATGTCGAACCAAAGTATAATGTAACTCTCTTTCATAAATCCACAAGGATACCTCATCAATGGAGAGATATTTTAATATCAATGCTGAGGAATATAAGTTAGAGGGTCATAATGAACCTGCTAACTAATAAGATAAATTATCACGTCTTGAATCTAATAAATATCTTAGAACTATGAATGAAAAGATGCAATTCTTAAAAGAACAATCAAAGTTTTGAGCTTGATTGATCTTTCACCAAACAGTTAAACTGTGAGGTTAGGTTGAGTTTCTTTTGAAGAAAGGCTCATAAGGACTAAATTGTATACATATTAATGCCTGACTTATGATAAGAGTTTTTAATCTTACTCAAGCAATTGACTATGATTAAATCTTTCTTTTCTACACGCATTAATTATATAAAGATAACTAATTGTCATACAGGTTTTCTTGAATTTTACATATGGCGAATTTAAGATCATAACTCTTTCCTTAATGATTACCTTTGCGAGGACGATGCGTAATCAAAAGGGGTTATGAGTCTATATTTTATATAGTATACAAGATAAAAGAATCCAAATGTGGATTAGATCATGCATCTAAGAGCTGAGATCTTAAGTTTAATTACAATATGATTTTTTGATTAAATTAAGATAACTCATGAGTAACCCTGACATCAAGTGGGAGCACTATGTTTATTTTCTAAAATTCATATGTTGTATAACATATTGAAGGTATCATTCCATCTAAGCTAGATGTTAATCCTTAAGATTAGAATAAAATTTCACTTGGGAATTTAGAGAATGAAACAAACGACCTTGGAATAAATGTTTATAGAAATAAGCATATGCGGTGATTAAGTCCAACACAATGCAATATATCATTGAAAGAAGTCTAAAGGATATATTTCACTTGAGATAATTTATTTACATGGATTTGAAACCTTGTGTTTTTTAAGTAAGGATTCATCATATATATATATATTGTGTATGAGGCTGGTTGTTACTTTTGCACAAGAGCAAGATGAGCTAACGACAACAATATCTAATTGAGAGTATTTTGATGACTATTAAAACAAACATTTATGAATTATATAAGGATAAGTGTTGGTCGTGGACATTGCATTGCTAGAGAATAATCGCAATCCTAGTTATAGTTTGATTGCTCATTTATAAAAAATCTGGTAACTAGATATACTCAACTGAGAGCATTGTTGCAATACACATTAAAAGATTAGAATACTTTACATTTTAAGAAACTGTATAAGATGACTGTCACGATAGGTATGTGGCTGAGTTTCAAAAATACCCTATAAAAGGGACCATGACCTTTTCTCTACTATGGCTCTTCAATAGTATGACATGTACAATAAGACACTTATCTATTCATTTCAATATTCTCTATAATTTGTGAATTTTGAAACAAGTATTCGAGGACTTTTTAATATGTAAAATGAGTTATTACTTATGTTTATGATTTTATGCACTTTTTATTATGTCATATGGTTATATATATCATGGAAAAATGAATGTAAAAGTATGTTAACCTATGGATTAAGTATAAACATGTTTAGGTTAAATTAGGGTTTTATAAGATTACTTAATCTTCACATATGAAAGTAATGGAAAATAAAGTTGTTAAACTTGTTACAATGAATTTTTAAAGACTATGGATGATCTTGGACTTTATTATAAGTATCACATGTGTTTAAAATAGTTATAAGGGTTTCTATATTAAACTACTAAACTAATTAATACATAAAATAAGGTTTTTATAAAGATTTACACATTAATATCTTAGGGGGCTGTTTGTAATTCAAAAATTACATATATGTTTTATGATTTTATAAAATACTACATGTCACAAGGATCGATGGGTCATAAAGAACTCGAAAAACCGATTAATAACGAAGAAGATACGCCATTTACAAGTTTACGATAGTTAATACTTTTATAAAACTATTTTTATAAAATTTACTATTCATTACAGAAAGTTATTTTTTTAAAACATCTAAAATATGATATAACTTTTAATTACGAGATCGTACTCGAAAGAATCGATGAAAACGGAACTATAATGAATAAACTACGACATTTACGATAATTAAAGTTTATAAAAGTAATTTTATAAACTATGAACAGTAAAAAGTACTATTCATCAGTAGAATTAACTTTATAAAATATAATACATCTTTTAATAACAAAGACGTACTCGAAGGAATCACTAAAATCGGGCTTAAAACGACCAAATTAGGTCATTTTTACGAAAAGTATATTTATAAACGTTTTCACTTTATAAATATTATTTTACTAAAACGATTAGTCGGTGATTATGCTATATAGAATATTAAGTGGTTATCAAAGTGCTATAATACTAGGGAGTTTCATAATGAGGCCTCTTCGGATGGCGTATCGACGAGTTGTTGGATTTACGATTTAAAGTGTCCTAACTCCTCGTACGTCATGTCATGACCTCTTTAATTATGATAGCCCGAACGATAGTACGATGTAACAACTATAAGATTATATTCAATGTTATTAATTAAAGTACTCGGTACTTATACGACCTTAATTTAAATAGGTTGCATCTAAACGTTTTGCGTGACGTTTTATCTGTGATTATTTGGACTATCTGTACTCAAGGTGAGTTCATAGCCCCACTTTTACAGTTTTACTGATTTACTATTATTTGGGGTGAAAACATGCTTTGTTTTATAAATTAGACGCAAGTGTTTAAAGTATATTGATTATGTGTTTGCCTAAGTAGCGATAACCCTCCTGAGCCCATTATCATGAACTGTCAATTGCATAGATGTAGTTGTTAATTGCATTATGTGAGCGCGAATGTTATAAATAGATCTATTGGGATTAACCTCTCCGTTTGGGTGATTAGCTATCACCGGGAACGAACGTTGACCATGTCGGACTTGGATGTTGCGGGTTACAACATCTGTACGGGCAAAATAACTTCTAAAATAGCAAATATAGGTTGAGCTTCAGTGTCATGAGTTTAGTGCAACAGTAATCTGGTTTTGTGATTGTTGGCATATGTTGTAACATCACGGGAAAGTCTTGCGGTCCTGCATAATTTAAATACATAAACCTATGAATTCACCAACATTTTTGTTGACGTTTTAAGCAATGTTTTCAGGAGGTCAATAGGCACGAGGTGCCAAGGATGCATTGGATTATGTTTTGGATTGCACTGTTAAAGATTTATGTGCATCATGTTTTGGGAAATCTATGTTATCTTTTGTAATATTAAACAAAGAACAAGTAAAGCTATAAGCTTTTGTAATATGTCTTTTATTTAAATCCAATGTATCAATCTAAACGACTTTTGTGTCGTTCTTATATATATCTTGTGCTGTTGATCTTGAAGTAACACGCCCCGGATCCTTATTCCGCTGCGACCCATTTTGGGGGTGTTACAGATTGGTATCAAGAGCCAAGGTTATAGAGAACCAGGTCAAAATGTTTTTGCTGGACTATAACCGTTTTCAAACATTGCATACATACAAAAGGGTTTTTACGGGGTATTCATATACAAATTATTGCATTAGTCGGTTAGGAATTAGCAGATTGAGACCTTGCCTTCGAAATTTGCAAGTGAGAGTCCCTATTTTCAAGTTTCCGTTGCATTTTTGGTCCCCGACCAAAGTTAAATGACTAAAATACCCTTATCTTTTTCTTTTTCTATTTTCTTTTAATATTAACAAGCGTAAATTGCATTTTTGGTCCCTGTGATTTGGTCAACTTGCAGGTTTAGTCCCCAACAATTTTTTTTCTTCAATATAAAAAGTACGAAATTTTATAAATTTTTTTTTACCTTTTTTAACGAAAAACAACGTAAATTATATTTTTTTAAAATTTAAAAAACACGGAAAAAAATTAAGGAAAAAAAAAATTTACGAAATATTTTTAAATATTTCGTTCCTTCGTATATACGTAAAGTATTTAAAAAAATTTACGAAAAAATTTCGTTTTAAATATTTTTTAGTTCGTTTTAAATTTTTTAAAAAAAAAAATTCGGTCCTTCGTATAACTAAATTTCGTACTTTACAAAAAAAAAATTTAATTTTTTTTTTAAAATTTAAAACGAAAATTTTTTTTTTAATTTTTTTTAAATTTAAAACGAAATTTTTTTTTTAATTTAAAACGAAATTTTTTTTTTCCGTGCTTTTAAAATTTTTTTAAATTTTTTTTTCCGTGCTTTTAAAATTTTTTTCCGTGCTTTTAAAATTTTTTTTCCGTGCTTTTAAAATTTTTAAAATTTTTTTTACGAAAAAAAAAATTTAAAATTTTTAAAATTTTTTCGTAAAATTTTTTTTATGAAAAAAAAAATTTTAAATTTTTTTTTCCGTGCTTTTAATTTTTTTTTTTTAATTTCGTACTTTACGATTTTTTTTTTAAATTTCGTGTTTTTTTTTTAAATTTCGTACTAAACCTGCAATTTGGCCAAACCACAGGGACCAAAAATGCAATTTACTCTTGTTAATATTAAAAGAAAACACGTCAGAAAATATAAATGACTAAAATACCCTTCGTCAACGTTGACCGGGGACCAAAAATGCAACGGAAACTTGAAAATAGGGACTCTCACTGCAATTTCGAAAGTTAAGGTCCCAAATCTGCAATTTGGCCATACCACAGGGACCAAAAATGCAATTAACTCATGTATCAATTTAAACGACTTTTGTGTCGTTCTTATATATATCTTGTGCTGTTGATCTTGAAGTAACATGCCCCGGATCCTTATTCCGCTGCGACCCATTTTGGGGGTGTTACAGATTGGTATCAAGAGCCAAGGTTATAGAAAACCAGGTCAAAATGTTTTTGCTGGACTATAACCGTTTTCAAACATTGCATACATACAAAAGGGTTTTTACGAGGTATTCATATACAAATTGTTGCATTAGTCGGTTAGACTATATACATGCATAATTGATATACGTGTTTATAATATATTACGTATATAAGGATAATAGTCTTATATATATATATATATATACTCATAAGTTATTCCTGCTGGTCACAGTAGTCATGTCAGCTGATTCCGCCGTTACCTATACTTCTGTTCACTCTGAGGCACGATCATGGAGTATTCCATCTGAGGATCCTTACGAGGAGGCTGCCAGACAGTTGTTGGAGCAGGCACCACGTTCTCCAGAGTATGCACCTGAGGACCATGTACCAGTATACATTCCGGAGCCTGAGCATCCTGAGGATTTCGTGCCAGCGACAGGATGAGGCACCTGCACCTCTACTACCACCATTCTTTTTATCTCCACGTATTCGACCCCCTCATACTAGAGTAGCCATGAGGCAGATGAGAGCTGCAGCACCATCCACCTACATTCACTACTCCTACAGTACCCCACCATTGTTTCATATACCTCTACCAAGTACTAGCCGCAAGCTGAAATTCCAGGCTGACACGCCGCCCCGAAAGAGACTACGACTTACTACTCCTAGACCTGATGTGAGGTTGAGAGAAGTATCTGCTGCTGGCCTGCTACAGAACACCAGGACCCACTATAGAGACCAGACTCCGAGATACTGAGAGGAGGAGATGACCACCTTTAAGTTGGTCAACAGGAGGGTCACTTACCAGGTAGATGTTTGCACTAGAGAGAGTTCAGAGTTTTGCACACGACATCACGATGCCCAGAAGGATCGTGCAGCTGTGAGAGCTGAGATTGAGGTATTGAGGAGAGAGAGACTTGCTTACGAGCAAGAGAGTATGGAGACTCGTCAGGCTTTGGCTAAGTCTGAAGCTCACTGCAGGGCATTAGAGGCACGAGTTACAGTATTAGAGACTGAGGTGCATCGCCACGAGTGGCAGCGTCAGGCTACAGATGATCTTGCTGTTCAGCATATCATGCGTACCCAGGCCCTGGAGGCTGGAGCACGCATTGACACATTGGAGGACACTGGTAGCAGTTCCTAGACTTTGGTTATGATTGTATCTACTATGCAGTCTGTTAAGTTTTTATGGGTTACTCCCAGCTAGCAGACGGTATAGATCTTTTGTTTTGGTTAGCTATCCTGTATAGATCTTTTATTTTCTGATCAGCTATCCTGTATAGCCTACTAAGTATTACGGGTAACTCCCGGCTAGTAGGGCTCTATGTTGATTTTCATTTTGTAACCTAGCGATAGGGAATCATTATGTACCAAACCAATCATGTATTATTTTCCCAAGTTATATATGGAAAGGATGGATTATGTTTTATATGAAAATCGAATTATTAATGAATGAATGTCGATTTGTTAAGTTTCAATACTGTTGTGTATTTCACCATGTGTTGTGATCTCGTTTTATTTATTATGTATACATCGGGTTATGGTTAAGATTTTTGAAATCTAACGGGTATTATGTTTTCTTGTGATTTAAGAAAATGGCACCAAGAGGAAGGCCCACAAGGCCCACGAGGTTAAACCCAGGTACAACTCCCCCACCAGTCACAGACCCTACTACCACCACTTCGGTCACCAGTGCCCAACTTCAGGCCATGATCGACGAGGGTGTCACTGCTGTATTGGCAGCACGTGCTACGACCCGAAATGGCGATGATAGCCATACCTCGGGAACCGGTGTGAGAAGGAATGAACGCACTGTTCGGGAGTGCACCTATCAAGACTTCATGAAATGTCAACCCTTATTCTTCAGGGGTACAGAAGGAGTGGTCGACTTGACCCAGTGGTTTGAGAGGATGGAAACCGTGTTTCGCATAAGTAACTGCACCGTGGAGAATCAAGTGAAGTTTGCCACTTGTACTCTTATGGGAATTGCTCTAACAGTTGGAACTCACATCTAGACAGTTACTAATGAGGTTTGCTTATGCAATGACGTGGTCTGACTTGAAGAAGAAGATGACAACTAAATATTGTCCGAGGAATGAAATCAAGAAGGTTGAGGCAGAGTTGTGGAACCTAAAAGTACAAGGCACCGATGTAGTAGCCTACAACCAACGCTTCCAAGAGCTAGCATTGCTGAGTGACAGGATGTTCCCTGAAGAGACTGACAAAATGAAAGGTATTCGTGGATGCCCGACCTGATTTACTCAAGTGTTGTGGCATCGAAGCCAAAAACCATGCAGGAGGCTATTGAGATGGCGACTGAATTGATGGATAGGAGAAATAACACTTTTGCTGAGAGACAGGCAGAAAACAAGAGGAAGTTTGAAGACACTCCTCGAAATAACCAAAACCAACAACCAAACAAAAGGCAGAACACAGGCAGGGCTTATGCTGCCGGGAACGGTGACAAGAAATCGTATGAAGGGACTAAACCTCTATGTCCCAAGTGTAACTTCAACCATTACGGTCCTTGTATACCAACATGCACTAACTGCAAGAAGCTTGGCCACCTGACCAAGGACTGTAGGAGCCGGCCTGCAACTGCAAATAACAACAACAACAACCGCAATAACAATAACAACAACAACCGCAATAACAATAACAACAACAACCGCAACAACAATAACAACAACAACCGTAACAACAACAACCCAAGAGCCCAAGGGGCAAATACCAATGCCATCGTTTGCTTTGAGTGCGGGGCTCCAGGCCACTTCAAGAAGGACTGCCCCCAGTGGAAGAACAAGAATCAGGGAAATGGTAACGGTGTAGCCAGGGCTTATGCAGTGGGAGTTGCAGGGCAAAACCCAAACAACAACGTTGTGACGGGTACGTTTCTCCTAAATAACCGTTGTGCGCATCGGTTTTGTTATGATACTGGTCGGATAGAAGCTTTGTGTCTACTCAAATTATTACCTTTATTCAGATCATCCCCACTACATTAGATCATGGTTATAACGTTGAATTAGCTGATGGTAAATAATTTGGGTAAATACGTATTACTGGTTGCACGTTTAAATTTTCTGAACCATCCGTTTTCACGTCGACCTAAATTCCTATAGAAAATGGTATTTATGTCGTCATAATTGCATGGACTGGTTTGACGAAGATACCAAGCCGTTTTTTTTTTTTGATTGACAGTGCAAGAAGATCGTTCGTATCTTGGGGGCGAAATCTTAATTTTCATGCGACAGAAGTAAAATAAACGCGGGAACTCGATTAACATCATCTCGTGCACCCAGGCCCAGAGTATCTCTACAAGGAATGTCACGTATTTTTGGCACATATTACCATCAAGGAGACTGAGACAAGTCGAAGAGAAGCACACGCAAGATGTACCAATCGTCAAAAATTTCCGAAGTATTTCCAGACTTGCCAGGTCTCTTCCACCTACCAGACAGTGGAATTTTCCACATCGATCAAGTACTGTGCTGCACCGGTAGCACGGGCACCTATCGATTGGCCCCATCAGAAATGAAAGAATTGGCGGATCAACAACAGAGAGCTTTCCGACAAAGGCTAATAAGACCTATTTCTTCACCATGGGTAAGCTCCAGTCTATTCGTCAAGAAGAAAGATGGATCGTTACGAATGTGCATAGATTTATCGGAACTAAACAAACTAACGGTGAAGAACCGTTATCCGCTACCAAGAATTGATGACTTATTTGACCAACTTCAAGGGTCGAGTGTCTACTCGAAGATCGACCTAAGGTCAGGTTATCACCAATTGAGGGTTCGAGAGGAAGACATCTCGAAGACTGCCTTCAGAACTCGATATGGACATTACGAATTCCAGGTTGCCTTTGGTTTGCCAACGCACACTTGATGTGTTTCTGGACCTCATAGACCGCGTGTGCAAACCTTATGACAAATTTGTAAATGTCCTTTATTGATGAGATTTTGATCTATTTCCTAGAGCAAGCAAGAGCAGAAGAGCATTTAGAAGATAATATTGGAGTTGTAAGAAAGAGGAGTTGTATGAAAAATTTTCCAAGTGTGAATTTTGGATTCCCAAGTACAGTTCCTCGACACAGTGAAAGATAATAAAGGCATTTCATGTGGATCCAGCCAAGATTGAATCCGTTAAAGATCTTGGCATCTCCTAAGACACCAACGAGATTCTCCATTTTAGGTCTTTCTGGGAATCGACGATTCATTGAAGGTTATCAAAGATCGCAAACAAAGACAAGCTTACTCAAAAGAAGGTCAAGTTTGAGTTGGATGACAAACAAGAAGCAGCATTCCAGGTATTGAAGCAGAAGTTGTGTAGTGCACCAATTCTGGCTTTACCCGAAGGAAGTGAAGATTTTATCGTATACTGCGATGCTTCGATCAAGGGTTTGGGCGCTGTGTTGATGCAAAGGGAAAAGGTTATTCTATGCGTCACCGCCAATTAAAGATCTCATGAGAAGAATCTCTACTACTCATGATCTAACTTGGAGCAGTAAGTGTTCCGGCTCTGAAGATTGGAGCACTACTGTATGGTACTCAAGTGTACGGTGTTCACTGATCATAAGAGTTTACAGCATATTCGTAATGCAGAAGAATTGAACATGAGACAACGCCGATGTTAAGTTGCTTAGTGATTACGATTGCGATATTCGTTATCACCCAGGAAGAGCAAATGTCGTGCTGATTGCTTTGGCGGAAGAACGGAATCACACCCACCGTTAGAGTTTCGAGCTTTATCATGACAATTAGCTTGGATCTTCCTAACAATCTAAAGCTCAGACTGAAGCATCGGAAACCAGAGAACATCAAGAATGAGGATCGAGGAACTGATTGAAAATGCTAAATTTCCAGAGGCACTTAGAACGGAAAAGTTAGAACCTCGTACGGATGGAACCCTATGCCTCAATGGCAGGAGTTGGTTACCTTGTTATGACGATTTGCGGACTGTGATCATGCACGAGTCCCACAAATCAAAGTATTCTATCCATCCAGGTTCCGAGAAAATGTATCAGCCGTAAAGAAGTAATATTGGATGCCCAATATGAAAGCTGATATCGCCACCTATGTTAGCAAGTGCTTGACCTGTGCTAAGGTCAAGGCCGAACATCAGAGACAATCGGGTTTGTTGGTACAACCCGAGATACCTCAATGGAAGTGGGACAATATCACGATGGATTTTGTCACAAAGCTTCCTAAGTCATCACAAGGGTATGACACCATTTGGGTAATCGTTGACCGTCTTACAAAGTCCGCAATCTTTATACCCATGAAAGAAACTGACCCTCTGGAGAAACTAGCGAGAATGTACCTAAAGGAAGTAGTAACAAGGCATGGAATACCGGTCTCGATTATTTGTGATCGTGACCCTAGGTTCGCATCAAATATCTGGAGGTCACTTCAGAAGCTTTAGTATAAGTTTAGATATGAGTACGCATATCATCCGAAACTGACGGACAAAGGCAAGAGAACCATTCAACTCTCGAAGATATGCTTAGAGCTTGTTGGATCGATTGGAAATGGTATGGTTAAACATTTGCCATTGGTCGAGTTTCATACAATAACAGTTATCATGCTAGCATTAAGGTTGCACCCTTTAGGCACTTTTATGGTAGAAAATGTCGTTCGCCTGTTTGTTGGGCTGAGGTTGGAGAAGTTCAACTCACCGGTCCAGAGATAGTATAAGAGAGACTAGAAAATCATTCCCAACCAAAGGTTTTAACAAAGTAATTGCCTAGCGCTCGTGATAGGCAAAAGAGCTACGCTGATTTGAAGCGTAAGCCGATGGAGTTTGAGGTTGGAGATAAAGTGATGCTCAAGGTTTCGCCTTGGAAAGGGGTAGTACGTTTTGGCAAACGAGGAAATTCAATCCCAGGGTTTGTTGGACCCTTCAAGGTAAAAAAAGGGTTGGAGACGTTGCATACAAGCTCGAGCTTCCTGATACTGAGCAGAGTTCATAATACATTTCACGAGTCCAACTAAAGAAGGTGTCCATGCCGACGAACCCTTACCGTTCCGTTGGAAGGACTTCATTTGAAGACCAGCTTCAGTTTTGTTGAGGAACCCTATAGAATATCACAGATCGGAAATTTAACCAGTGGAAGCGAAGCCAGATCCCGTGATTCAAGTTCGATGAACTCGAAAAAAAAAGGGAGGCAAAGAGGTCCAGAGTTTACATGGGAACGTGAAGATCAATTCCGGAAGAAATACCCACATCTGTTCTCAAAGACCAGGCCGTCGTTAAGTGCTGCGTCTTAAGCCTTGAGGACAAGGCTCATTTAATGGGGGAAGACTATAACACCTCGTGTTTTAGGTCATTGTATGACATTATTTAATCCACTAATTATTTTTAGGGTTTTACGCGTTTGCTTTTAAATCATAATCGTTAAGCTAAATCGCGTAAACTAAAAATGATCATACAATGTAAACGTACATTAAACGATTAAATGTTTACATCAAACAAGTGTTATATGATTATTATAAGGATAATTAATAACTTTGTTCATCTTATTTTTATTGGCTACGTAAAATGCTTACGTTTCACGATAAAATGCGTTTAGGCATTCCCGGAAGTTCCAAAACCTAACTACGCCTAAACAAATACCCACGATTATACCCAATACTCAAATTAATAAATATAACAACATACATATGAGTATGTGGCCGAATTTTTGATGATAGGACCAAGAATTATCACTTGTCCATAATATCTAGATATTTAAGAAAGATCTAGGGAACCATCTCTTACACCATGGTCAACTTGACTATTTAACCTTGAGCAAGGGTTAGAAAGTAACCATGGTTAGGTTAATAAGATATTTTTACTATATATAGCATACATGCACTCTTCCCTTCTTAAACACTTAACAAAAATCACCAAAAACCTCTCTTTGTCTCTCTTATAGCTCACGGCCAAATAAGCCATCCTAATCAAACCATACAAAATTTTTATACAACCTATACAACCCTTTACACATCAATCCTAAGGCATACTAAAGTGTTTTCAAGCCTTGGATCATCATTTGCAAGTATTAGGGAAGAAAAGGAAAGATTAGGGTTTCAAACCTAATCTAGGGTTTATAAGCTTGTAAGCTTTGGTTTTGAGTCTAAACACGGGTTTAGCATTTATTTCTCATCTCATACATCATCCCTAAGGTCTTCCTAATTCCTTTATACTTTTATTTCTTATTATTTTATGTGTAATATTAAAAATGGCATAATCACCATCTAAGGGACATTTTAATATGTAAAATATTATTATTTATGTTTTATGATTTATGCACTTATTCTATGTCATAAGTCAGATATATCATGGAAAAGTGAAAGTAAAAGTATGTTAACATATGGTTTAAGTATAAACATGTTTAGGTTAAATTAGGGTTTTATAAGGTTTCTTAATCTTCACATGTGAAAATAATGGAAAGTAAATTGTTAAACTTGTTAATCATGGACAAATGAAAAATATATGGACTAATGGACATTAATATAAGTATCACATATGTTACATATGGTTATTAGGGTTTTTAAAGTAAACTACTAAATTAAATAATACATAAAACAAGTTTTAAACACATTTTGGAAAATAATATCTTAGGGGCTGTTTGTAATTCGAAAATTACATATATGTTTTATGATTTTATAAAATACTACATGTCACAAGGATCGATGGGTCATAAAGAACTCGAAAAACCGATTAATAACGAAGAAGATACGCCATTTACAAGTTTACGATAGTTAATACTTTTATAAAACTATTTTTATAAAAGTTACTATTCATTACAGCAACTTTCATTTTTAAAACATCTAATATATGATATAACTTTTAATTACGAGATCGTACTCGAAAGAATCGCTAAAAACGGAACTATAACGAATAAACTACGACATTTTCGATAATTAAAGTTTATAAAAGTAATTTTATAAACTATGAACAGTAAAAGTACTATTCATCAGCGGACCCAACTTTATAAAATATAATACATCTTTTAATAACAAAGACGTACTCGAAGGAATCACTAAAATCGGGATTAAAACGAATAAGTTATTACGATTACAAGTTTACGCTAATTAAAACGTAAAAACGAGTATATAGCTGTTGTGAATAGTAAAAACACTATTCATCGCAGAATATCAAAAACTTGAAAATGTAATATTTTGATCACTCGTCTTACTACGAAGACGTGGACGTAAGAAACGCGAGCAACGGACTTAAAACGACCAAATTAGGTCATTTTTACGAAAAGTATATTTATAAACGTTTTCACTTTATAAATATTATTTTACTAAAACGATTAGTCGGTGATTATGCTATATAGAATATTGAGTGGTTATCAAAGTGCTATAATACTAGGGAGTTTCATAATGAGGCCTCTTCGGATGGCGTATCGACGAGTTGTTGGATTTACGATTTAAAGTGTCCTAACTCCTCGTACGTCATGTCATGACCTCTTTAATTATGATAGCCCGAACGATAGTACGATGTAACAACTATAAGATTATATTCAATGTTATTATCTAAAGTACTCAGTACTTATACGACCTTAATTTAAATAGGTTGCATCTATCGTCTTGCGTGACGTTTTATCTGTGATTATTTGGACTATCTGTACTCAAGGTGAGTTCATAGCCCCACTTTTTACAGTTTTACTGATTTACTATTATTTGGGGTGAAAACATGCTTTGTTTTATAAATTGGACGCAAGTGTTTTAAATATATTGATTATGTGTTTGCCTAAGTAGCGATAACCCTCCTGAGCCCATTATCATGAACTGTCAATTGCATAGATGTAGTTGTTAATTGCATTATGTGAGCGCGAATGTTATAAATAGATCTATTGGGATTAACCTCCCCGTTTGGGTGATTAGCTATCACCGGGAACGAACGTTGACCATGTCGGACTTGGATGTTGCGGGTTACAACATCTGTACGGGCAAAATAACTGCTAAAATAGCAAATATAGGTTGAGCTTCAGTGTCATGAGCTTAGTGCAACAGTAATCTGGTTTTGTGATTGTTGGCATATGTTGTAACATCACAGGAAAGTCTTGCGGTCCTGCATAATTTAAATACATAAACCTATGAATTCACCAACATTTTTGTTGACGTTTTAAGCAATGTTTTCAGGAGGTCAATAGGCACGAGGTGCCAAGGATGCATTGGATTACATTTTGGATTGCACACTTAAAGATTTATGTGCATCATATTTTAGGAAATGTATTGTTGTCTTTTGTAATATTAAACAAGGAACAAGTAAAGCTTTATGCTTTTGTATTATGTCTTATAATTAAAATATGTCTTTTATTTAAATCCAATGTATCAATTTAAACGACTTTTGTGTCGTTCTTATATATATCTTGTGCTGTTGATCTTGAAGTAACACGCCCCGGATCCTTATTCCGCTGCGACCCATTTTGGGGGTGTTACACTATTAGCTTATGCTTGTGCTTTATATTTTAAGCTATTCCAAATGGATGTAAAAAGTGCATTCCTAAACGATTTTATCAATGAGGAGGTATACGTGGCATAACCTCCAGGATTGATTGACTTTGAAAAACCAGATCATGTTTATAAACTAAAGAAAGCTTTATACGGTCTTAAACAAGCACCCAAAGCTTGGTATGATAGATAAAAAGCATTTCTTATTAAACATGAATATAAAATGGGAATGGTAGATAACACTCTTTTTACTAAGAAGAAAACTTCAAACCTCATCATCATTTAAATATATGTCAACGACATTATATTTGGCTCAACTTGTCAAGACATGTGTGATGAATTTTCCAAAATCACGCATGACGAGTTCTAGATGAGCATGATGGGTGAACTTAACTTCTTCCTTGGACTACAAATAAAACAAATGGAAGATGGTATTTTCTTTAATCAATCTAAATATATTATAGAAATGCTTAAGAAATTTGGCTTAGAAGAATCTAAACCAATATAACACCAATGTTCCTCCAATACCAAACTCACGAAAGACAAAAGTGTGAGTCGGGTAGATAGTACAAGGTAACGAGGTATGATAGGTATTTTATTATACCTAAAGGCCAATAGGCCGCGATAGCATTTTTAGTGTCCTACCTTTTGTTGCCCGCTTCCCCAAGAGGCTCCTAAAACCAGTCACCTTAAAGCGTAAGCGTATCTTCCGATACATTAAGAGGTACAACGCCACTCAGGAGATATGGTAATCTGATGTTTGTTGTGTAGGTGTTATTTATGTTCATGTTTTTTACTATTTATTTTATATAGTCGGACTATACCTAAAATCACACTTTTAACGGCATGTACCGATCAAATGGATTTCGTGGTAAGTAGGTGTCGATCACTAATAGCGAGAGCGTTAATCTAATTCTATCATATTGTTGGAGAATTAAGGCTTCTACAACTTTGTACTGCTGGTACAACTTAGTACTGCCATGAGAAGACTTAGTACTGTCAAGCTTAGTTAGTACTGCTAGTATAAATTGTTAGTACTGTTAGTTTATTAGTACTGTTTGTTATATAGTTAGTACTGCTAAATTGATATGCATGAGTTATATAGAAATAGATATGCATGATTACTTGACGCGTTTTGTAAGCCTATTAAGGTTCCTGTGTATAAAAGAGAACTCTAATGGCATAGATCAAGATATCATTTTCATATTAGTATACATAGTTTGCATATCAATCATAGTTTAGTATTCATAGCTATTTTGTAACTCAATAATAGTATTCACTATTTGAAAGTTTAGTTAAAGATCTTTTTTTAACTGTTCATTGTTCTTCTTATTATTTGCAAACAAGATGCCGCATAGTTTATTGTGATATTCTTAATCTTAGTTTTCTACTATAGTTATCTTGTGATCTATCCAATATAACTAACCTTAACAAGCTAAGTAAGATATTTGTCCAAAATGGATCAACAATTGGTATCAAAGCTTTTTTGAGAAACTCTTAATAAGAACACTATATCTACACAAGATCTCATAATCAAAGAGAAGATGGAATCACAGTCAGAAACTACCCAAACAGTGTCTGCACTAAAACTTCCTATACTTAAAACAAAAGACTATGATCTATAGAGCATGAGAATGGAGCAATATCTTACTCACACTAATTATACTCTTTGGGAGGTTATTATGAATGGTGATGCACCTGCTATTACATCAGCTAATACTGAAGGTCCCATTCCTCCCCAAAAAAAAACTATCTCGAACAAAAGCTAGCAAGAAAGAATGAATTGAAAGCAAAAAGCACTTTGTTGTTGGCCATTCCTGATGAGCACCTATTGAAGTTTCATGGAATCAAGGATGCAAAGACCTTATGGAAAGCAATCAAGGCCATGTTTGGAGGCAACAAAGAATCAAAGAAAATGCAGAAAACCATTCTGAAGCCGTAATATGAGAATTTTACTGCATCAAGATCTGAAGGACTGGATAAAACCTATGATAGAATACATAAACTCATCAGCGCAATAGAAATTCATGGGTGGAAAGTATTATCTACCAGGAAGATGCAAATCTTAAGTTGCTAAGAATTCTACCATCAGCTTGGAACAATATTGCCTTGATAATGCGTAACAAAGTTGATCTAGATGAGTTGAGCATGGATGATTTGTTTAACAATTTGAAAGTATATGAAGCTGAGATTAAAAGCCAATCAAGCTCAAGCTCAAACTCTCAGAATGTGTCTTTTGTATCTTCATATGATACTAGCAGTACTAATGATGCATTTAATACTGCTCATGATGTTCCTGCTGCTAGGTCAAAGGGACAAGCTTCTTCCTCAACCTATGCTGTTGATGTCATGTTTTCCTTCTTTGTTAATCAATCTAATAGTCCACATTTGGACAAGAAGATCTGGAGCAGATTGATACTGATGATCTTGAAGAGATGGATCTCAAATGGCAGGTGGCCATGCTTACCATGAGGGTGAAGAGATTCTTAAAGAAGACATGAAGGAATCTAAATTTCAATGGCAAAGAAACTATTGGCTTTGATAAGACAAAGGTTGAATGTTACAACTGCCATAGGAGGGGTCACTTTGCTAGAGAATGTAGGGCACCAAGGAATCAAGGGAATAGAAATGGAGATGCTTTTCCAATAAGGATTGTACATTAGATCTCCTGCAAATGCCCGGTTGTTCAATCTGGATAGTTTTTTTTAAATTAGAGCTTTGAGCAGAAAAGATGACTCACAACCTTTGCTATAATGACATATACATCCCAAGGTTCATCAAGTTCATCAAGTTCAGACTTTGAGGTACATACTTGCTCTAAAGATTGCTTAAAATCATTGGTAACTCTTCAAAAACAGTATGATCAACAGCGTGATGCTCTTAAAAAATCTAATCTAGAAATTATAGGTTATCAATTTGGCTTAGAATCATTAGAAGCTAGAATTATTATTCATTAAAAAATGAAGCTGTTTATGAGGAAGACATTGCATTTTTGAAATACGATGTTAAGGTAAGAGATAATTCTATAACAAAGCTTAAAAATCAGTTAGCAGAGGCTTTAAGAGAAAAAGATGATTTAAAACTAAAATTAGAAAAGTTTGAAACATCATCTATGAAGTTAACTAAACTGATAAACAATTAAATAAGTGTTAATAACGAGTGTGGTATTGGTTTTGACAGTCAAATGAATGAAAATGAATTGCATGATTGTCATCGGAATAAAAGTGAAGTGTTTGAAAGTGCATCTGATAGTAGTGTGAATGAGATTGAAGAGGAAAATAATCAAGTAAATGATTGGTTTAAAGAAAGTGAGCGGATATCTCAGTTCCCCCTCCCTACACTAGGAACTACATGCCCTCAAGACCTGACTTATCCTTTGCTGGATTAGATGATTCTGTCTATAAGACTAATGTGAGTGAAACTATCTCTAACGTGCCTAGAATTGAATCAACTGCATCTAAGTCTAGTAAGGATAGTTTGGAACAACCTAAAGATGTTAGGCCTAGTGCTCCTATCATTGAAGAGTGGGAGTCTGATAATGATGATGATTGTAAATTAGACCTATTCAATTGAACATAATAAACCTAGTTATTCTAAAATCAATTTTAGTTAAATCAGATGAAAATACTAGGAAATCTTGTAATTGAACAACACAAATATAGGGCATGCTAAAACCTTAGGAAAGTCAAAGTCCAGGGATAATAGAAGAAACTAGAATGGAATGATGACTCAGAAACTAGGAAATGGTTTTGAGTCTATAAAGAAAGCTTCTTTGTAATGTGGTAGTTACAACTATTTATCAAAGATGATTTTCATGACCAGTAAATGGTAGAAAAACTAGTGTTGAATAATAAAGGAAGGGTTACTAGTCAAAGAGAAATTAGACCAGTATAGAACAATGCTCAGAGGGTGAACCACGAAAATAAATTTACTCACCCACATCCTAAAAGGAATTTTGTTCCAACATCAGTTGTAACAAAGTCAGGACAAGTACCAGTTAATACTGCTAAGCAAAGATCTCCAAGAGCAGCAACATCAATTAGTACTGCCAGGCCTATTAATACTTCTACCCCTAAATCAAAAGTGAATGAAGCATTACCCAAAACATATTTTTATTTTAAAGCACATTCACTAGTAAGAAGGGATTTTAACCAAAAATCAACAGCTAAAACCAATAATCTTAATAAAAAAAGTTAAAACTACTAGAGTTAACAATGTAACTACTGCTGGGTCAAAAGCAGTAGTTAATACTGCTATGGGAAATGGGGAAAATGCTGTTAAGTCCTCAGCATGCTGGATTTGGAGACCAACAGGAAATGTTATTAACCATACCTCCAAAGACAGTGGATCATACATGCTTAAAAGATTTGACTATGTTGATCTACAAGGCAGACTCAAGTCAGTAATGGCTTGGGTCCCCAAGAGAAACTAATTCTCTTATTTTGAGTGTAGGGTAATCCATAATATACTTTACAGGATCAAGGAATTTTTGACAGTGGATGCTCCAGACATATGACAGGAAATAAGTCCTTCCTTACAGATTATCAAGAGGTTGATGGTGGATTTGTTGCATTTGCAGGAAGTCCTAAAGGAGGTAAAATTACTAGAAAAAGGTAAAATTAGGACTGGGAAATTAGACTTTAAAGATGTATACTTTGCAAAGGAACTTCAGTTTAATCTTTTCTCTGTCTCACAAATGTGTGACAAGAAAAATAGTGTTATTTTCACTAAGACTGAATGTCTTGTTTTATCTCCTGACTTTAAGCTACTTGATGAAAGTCAAGTCTTGCTTAAAGTTCCTAGACAGAACAACATATACAGTTTTGATCTAAAGAATGTTGTTCCTTCAGGAGGTTTGACTTGTTTATTTGCAAAGGCTACAATAGATGAGTCTAATTTATGGCATAGGAGGCTTGGTCATATAAATGTTGCATATGGACTTATTTGGGCCTACATCTGTAAGGAGTATCAATCACAAGACATATTGCCTTGCTGTCACTGGTGACTATAGTAGGTTTAGTTGGGTTTTCTTTTTGGCCACTAAGGATGAGACTAGTGGGATCCTTAAAACTTTTATTACTGGCATAGAAAACCAAATAAATCATAAGGTTAAAATCATCAGATGTGACAATAGAACTGAGTTTAAGAATAATGACATGAATCAGTTCTGTGGGATGAAAGGGATTAAGAGAGAGTTTAGTGTTGCCAAAACTCTAAAACAAAATGGAGTTGCTGAAAGAAAGAATAGGACACTAATAGAGGCAGCTAGGACTATGCTAGCAGATTCATTAGTACCTACTACATTTTGGGCTAAAGCAGTTAGTACTGCTTGTTATATTCAGAATAGGGTTCTAGTGACTAAGCCTCATAACAAGACACCTTATGAACTATTACATGGTAGACCACCTAGTATAAGTTTTATGAGACCTTTTGGGTGTCCTGTGACTATTCTTAATACCTTAGATCCCCTAGGCAAATTTGATGAGAAGGCTGATAAGGGGTTCTTTATTGGATACTCTATAAATAGCAAGGCTTTTGGGGTATTTAACACTAGAACTAGGAAAGTAGAGGAGAATCTGCACATAAACTTTCTTGAAAACAAACCCAATGTTGTAGGGAGTGGACCAGATTAGCTCTTTGATATTGATTTACTAACAAACTCTATGAATTATGAGCCAGTTACTACAGGGAATCAAACTAATAAGAATGCAGGTATTAAGGATAATGTTGATGCAGTACCTACTCAACAATATATTATGCTACCATTACTTTAAGATAGTCCACAGAGCTCAAAGGATGCAGTTGCTAATGATGCTAGTAAAAAGACTATTGAAGAACCAGCACATGAGGGTGAAAGAAATGGTTAAGAGAAAGAAAGAGGAGCTTCAAATAAAGAAAATGACCAGAATGTGCAAGATTTTAGAGCTGAATTGGATAATTTGCTTGTTTAACAAAAGGAAGGTTATGCTAACAACATTAACAGAGATAGTACTGTTAGTCCATCTGTTAGTATTGCTGGGCAAAATTTTACTAATGTTAATGATCTTCCTACTAATCCTCTCATACTTGATTTTGAGGATACAGGTATCTTTAGTGGTGCATATGATGATGAAGATGTGGGTGCAGATGCTGACCTTAACAACTTGGAAATCACCATGAATGTCAGTCCTATTCCCATAACCAGAATTCACAAGGATCATCCTAAAGACCAGATCATTAGAGACATAAATTCAGCTACTCAAACAAGGAGGATGACCAAGATTACTAAAGAACATGCTATGGTCAGTTACATCAAAAGGAAGAGGAGAACAAATCACAAAGATTATCAAAACTGCTTATTTGTCTGTTTCTCTTACAAATAGAACCCAAGAAGGTGATTCAAGTTTTGACAGATCCAAGCTGGATAGAAGCAATGCCAGAGGAGCTTTTGCAATTTAAAATTCAAAAGGTTTGGACTGTGGTGGATCTTCCTAAAGGTAAGAGGGCTATCGGAACTAAGTGGGTGTATAGAAACAAGAAAGATGAGAGAGGAATTATAGTTAGAAAGAAGGCAAGACTGGTTGCACAAGGTTACACCCAAGAAGAAGGCATTGATTATGATAAGGTTTTTGCTTCTGTTGCTAGGATAGAAGCAATTAGATTATTTTTGGCCTATGCATCATTTATAGGATTTATTATGTACCAGATGGATGTAAAGAGTGCCTTTTTATATGGTACTATTGAAGATGAAGTGTATGTGTGCCAACCTCCTGGTTTTGAAGATCTACAGTTCCCTGGTAATGTTTATAAGGTTGAAAAAGCTTTATATGGTCTACATCAAGCTCCTAAAGCCTGGTATGAAACCTTGTCTACCTACTTATTATAAAATGGATTTAGAAGAGGCACTATAGATAAGACTCTATTCATCAAGAAGGATAAAGGTGATATCCTGTTAGTGCATGTGTATGTTGATGACATCATCTTTGGATCTACAAAGAATTCTTTATATTTTGAGTTTAATCAGATGATGCATAAGAGGTTCCAGATGAGTTCTATGGGGGAGCTTACTTTCTTCTTAGGGTTGCAAGTAATGCAGAAAGATGATGGAGTCTTCATCAGCCAAGACAAGTATGTGACTGATATATTGAAGAAGTTTGATTTTGTCACTGTAAAGACAACAAGCACTCTAATTGAGACTAACAAAGCATTGCTTAGGGATGAAGAAGCCGAGGATGTAGATGTACACTTATACAGATCAATGATTGGATCATTGATGTATTTGACAGCTTCTAGACCTGACATAATGTTTGTTGTTTATGCTTGTGCAAGGTTTCAAGTTACTCCTAAAGTCTCACATCTTAATGCTATGAAGAGGATCTTTAGATACTTGAAAGGTTAACCTAAATTGGGGCTTTGGTATCCTAGGGATTCACCATTTGACTTGGAAGCTTTTTCTAAAAGTGATTATGCTGGAGCTAGCCTTGACAGGAAATCCACAACAGGAGATTGTCAATTTCTTGGCAAAAGGTTGATTTTATAGCAATGTAAAAAGCAAACTATAGTTGCAAACTCTACTACTGAAGCATAGTATGTTGCTGCTGCTAATTGTTGTGGGTAGGTGTTATGGATCCAAAATCAAATGCTTGATTATGGGTTCAACTTCATGAACACCAAGATTCACATTGATAATGAAAGCACCATTTATATTGTAAAGAATCCAATGTTTCATTCTAAAACCAAGCACATTGAAATAAGGCACTATTTCATCAGAGATTCTTATGAGAAGAAGTTGATTCAAGTGATCAAGATTCACATAGACCATAATGTTGCAGGTCTTATCATAAAGGCTTTTGATGTTAGCAGGTTTAAATTTCTGATTGCTAGCATTAGATTACTTAATCTCTGACGTATTGTTTAAGGGGAGGTTAATTAAGATTGGATGAAAGGGAATATATCATTAAGCAGAAGTGGGTGAAGGGTCAGGAAATCCTACTGAACCCCAACACACATCCACAACTGTATCACTATCTTTTCTTAAACCAATCACTGTTCTATAACAATCTTAACCCAAAAAGACTCAAAAATCTAGGAAAGCCAAAAGGACCACTAAGATATCTTAGTCTAGTGGACCTATTAACCTTGATGCAGATGAGACTGTCTATAAGGAGTGGGAAGACAGAATGGAAAGGGCTACCACTCCTACTTCTAGCTTAGAAGCAGAGCAGGACAGTGGTAACAAAAATAGGACCCAATCCATGGCAACACTTAATTAGTCTTTTCCTCAGGGAACTGATTCAGGTAGTGGTCCCAGGTGCCAAGATACCATATTGGGGGGTGCAGAAGATCAAATTAGGTTTGAGGCTGCATCTAAACAGTCCAATGATCCACCTCTCTCAAGAGTTAACACACTTGGAAGTGGGGATGACAGCATGAAACTAAAGGAATTGATGGAACTTTGTACAAACTTGTTTGAAAGGATTCTTGATAAAAAAAAATAGAAAGAGTGAATTAGTGAGAAAAAGAAATGAGAGATACAGTGAGCTTAAAAACAGAAAGAGAGCTTGTG
The DNA here is from genome assembly GCA_026074375.1 of Tanacetum coccineum. Taxonomy (NCBI): domain Eukaryota; kingdom Viridiplantae; phylum Streptophyta; class Magnoliopsida; order Asterales; family Asteraceae; genus Tanacetum; species Tanacetum coccineum. The sequence goes on from BQNB010018247.1 coordinate 34,623, forward strand.
AGAATCAAAATTGATGATGGAAATGCTTTTTGGAAAGAAATTGGGGTTAATACTGGTATCTTAAAGTTAATGCTGCTTAGTTAAACTTAATGCTGCTAAGCTTAAGTTAATGCTGTTAGGCTTAATTTACTACTGCCTAAATTATTTTATGCTGTTAGGCATTCACTTAATGCTGTTAGGCATAAGTTAATACAGCCAGGCATAACTTCCTACTGTTGGGTTAGTTCCTACTGCTGTTAGGTTTAACTTTATGCTGCCAGTTCAAGTTAATGTTGTTGAGGGTGAGTTCATAAATACTTCAATTAAGGGTTTCAATCACTCATTTGTTCGATTTTACACCTTGTTATCCTCTTGATATGTGCAAAATACACATATCCGTTTATACCTAAAATAGCCCAATTAAACCCAAAACAGACCAAAAATGGCAAAAATAAACCCTAAGTGCTCTCTATATAATCTCAATTAACTTTGCCAAGCTCACATACTCTCATATACAAACATATCCCAGAACCCTAATCTAACTTCTCTCCATCAAATGGCGAATTTGGATTTCTGCGACAAGCACAACATGGTTGCCTACTTACAAAAGTCAGAAGGAAGTGAAGGATTTCATCAGATAATTAATTTTCTCACTACAAGTTACATTAGGTATGCCCTTATTGAAAAGTTCCGAACTATCTAAGTCTACTCTCATAGAACGTCTTGGCAAACTGCTCTTGCACAGCACACTTGAGAATGGAGGACATGGAAATATCGGATTACTGCTACAATAGATGGGAAAGTCAAGGTTGTTTCTGAGGCATCTATTAGAAGACATCTCAAGTTAGAAGATTCTGATGGTATTAGTACTTTGCCTACTTCAGAAATTTTTAAGCAACTTGCTTTAATAGGGTATGTGTCCAATTCTGATAACTTAACTTTTCAAAAAGGACAGTTTTTCCCTTAGTGGAAATTTTTGATTCATACCATCCTTCACTGCTTAAGTTCTAAGAAAACTGCTTGGGAACAATTTAGTAGCAATATAGCAACTGCTATCATTTGCTTGGCCACAAACAGAACCTTTAATTTTTCCAAATTGATTTTTGATGCCATGGTGAAAAACTTGGATAGTAAGACAAATTTTTTGATGTATCCAAGATTTATACAAATATTTTTGAACAAGCACAAGGGATTGCTTCTACCTCATAAAAGACTTTATATTGCTCCTACCCTTACACAAAAACTGTTTAGCAATATGAAAAGAGCTTTCAATGGATATACTGGGGTGGACACTCCATTGTTTCAAACAATGCTTGTTCAGGGTCAGATTTTACAGGGTAAAGGATCAAAAATCCCAGTTGAGTCCCATCACATACCTATTAGTGGTCCATCCACCTCACAACCACCAACTTCACTGCCCTCTATGCAAACAACCCATGTTGCTGAAGAAGCTGCTACCATGCCCCATGATTCACATCTCCTAAGAGTTTACTCACTTAGAAGTGATAAGGGCGGTATGACACTTAATGAATTGACGGTTCTTTGTACCACATTATCCAAGAAAGTGGAGACTTTGGAATCTGACTTAAAGCAGACCAAACTGACATATGGTGCTGCTTACACTAAGCTCATCATTGAGGTTCCTCAGCCCAGTTCTCCTACTCGAACCCATGTAGCAGATAAGGTTGTATCCACAAGTGTGGATGTCAGACATGGAAGGGCTGCCACTACTGTCTCTAGCTTAGATGTAGGACAAGGCAGTGGTAACATTGATAACACCCTTACCATGCCTTATGATTCACCTCTCCTAAGAGTTCATACACTTGGAAGTGATGAGGGCATAATGCAACATAATGAATTGATGGATCTTGTTACAAAATTGTTAGATAGGGTTGTATCTTTGGAAACTGACCTACAACAGACAAAGAAAGTGTATGGTGCTACCTATACCAAGCTTATCAAGAAGGTCAAGAGGTTGGAGGATAAACTCAATAAGTCAAGAAGAAAACGCAAACTGGTTCTCTCAGAGGAAGAAGATTCAGATACATAAATTTTGGCTCAAGAGGATCCTTCCAAACAGGGGATGAAGATTGCTTAAATTGATGAAGATAAGAGAATTACTCTGGTACGGATGGGTGCACAGACTCAGGGGAGGCATGATCATGAAATGGAAGTTGATTTTGAGTTACCACTGCTAAAGATGTTAGTACTGCTAATGTATTAGTTAATATTGTTGGTGCAGAAATTAGTACTGCCAGTCCTAAAGTTAAAACTGCTGGCGTTTCTGTTGATGATGTTGCTACTGAAGGTTTAATGTACATCAGAAGGAGTGCAGCAAAAAGAAAAGACAAGGGTAAAGCTATAATAGAGGAATATGATCCTACATAGACCAAGACTAAATTACAGCAAGAACAAGAAAGGCTTGGGTTTGAAGAAGCTCTAAGATTACAAGAACAATTTGATGAAGAAGAGAGGCAAAGGATTGCCAGTGTTCATGAAGAAGCAAGCACTTTCAAACCTGAAGAATGGGATAACATACAAGCTCAAATTGAAGCTGATGAAGAGTTAGCTCACAGGTTACAAGCACAAGAAAGAGAAAGATACTCTGAAGCTGACAAAGCAAAATTGCTTGTAGAGCTTATAAATGAAAGAAAGAGACAATTTGCCCAACAAAGAGCTCAACAAAGGAGGAACATGCCTCTCACACAGGCTCAACAAAGGTCTTATATGTGTAACTATATCAAGCATATGGGAAGTCATACACTACAGCAGTTGAGAGGATACTCTTTTGATGAAATCAAAGTTCTATTTGAAGCAACAGTGAAGAGGGTAAATACTTTTACTCCAATGGAGAGTGATGATACAGTTCCTAAAGTTGTAGCTGGAAGTTCAAAGAGGAGTGCAGAAGAAGAACTTGGTGAAGAAAGTTCAAAGAGACAAAAGATAGGAGAAGGATCAGAACCAGCTGAAGAATAAAAAGATAAAGAATCAGATCAACTGTATCAAGAACAACTACAACAGTTAATGATCATAGTTCCAGAAGAATGGATGAATGTTGAAGCCCTACAAACCAAATACCCAATCATTGACTGGGAAGTTTACACTGAAGACTCAAGAATGTATTGGAAGATCATCAGAGTAGGTAATCACACAGAGGTATATCAGATCTTTAAAGATATGCTAAAGAATTTTGACAGGGATGATCTAGTCAAACTATGGAGTCTAGTTCATGAAAGATTCAACTCAATAAAACCTACTGAAGATAAAGAAAGAGAACTTTGGGTAGAGTTAAAGAGACTATTTGAACCTGTTGATGATGATAGGTTATGGAAGTCTCAGAGATACATGCATGATCCATTGACATGGAGGTTATATGATACATGTGGTGTTCGTCATGTGTCTACAGAGAGAGAACATGATATTTTCATGCTGATTGAGAAAGATTATCCATTGACAAAAGGGCTTATGACTTTGATGCTGTGTAACAAGCTGCAAGTGGATCAACATTCAGAGATGGCAGATGAGCTTTAAAGAAAAATCTTCATACTAGTAAATAGACCAAGACAGTAAAGTGTTTGGAAGCATCCTCTTAGCACAGAAGGTTTAATTTAGAAACTTGATGATTTGAAGGTAAATCACAAGTTTAGAGGAGGATTGTTAGGAATTAAAGGTTTACACTTTGTACTGCTAAGCCAAATGTTTATACTGCTTGAGTTATAACTAATAGTACTAACCAGTTAGTACTGCTAGAGTAAAGTTAATACTGCCAGAATTATCTTAACACCGCTGAAGGACTTGATACTGCTGCATGAAGATTAAGACTGTTGAAGAGATAAAGACGTGTTTAGTGATATGTATGGACTTATTCAATGTATATCTTATATAGTTAGAAGTTATGTTGATATCTTGTAGAATTTTATAAGATTTGTAGTTATCTTGTAAAGGACTCCTTGGTGTATAAAAGGAGATCCTAGGTTATGGTTTTAAATCATCACATCATAGACACATTCATAGCTTCAAGGTTGTAAACCCTAGTACTAGACAGAGTACTCGTATTATTCATCATAATAATATTGGAGCTTTTTGATTATATAATTGTTCATACAGTTTACTACATTGTTCATACAAATCACTGTTACATTGATATTCTTCTAAGTATTAAAGAGTAGATTCCGCATACTCTTTAGTAATAACAAAGTTTTTAGCATAGTTGTATTGAATCTATTCAATACAACTACGCCTTTTACAAGGTTAGCAAGATCTGAGTTAGGATCAACAGAAAGCCCGATTTGAGACTTACGTCAAGTCCAAAGACATTGACTTGTGACAAGTCATCCAAAACGATGATTTCTACTATGAAGTTGAAGACTCCAAAACCAAGCTTATGAAGGAAACGCCATATGAACTTCTTGAAGATGGTCAAAAGAAGAAGCTTGGCAAGAACAATGAAGCCAAGATGACTCTTTACAACGCCCTATCACGTAAAGAGTATGAAAGAGTCTTCATGTGTAAAACCGCCAAGGAGGTTTGGCATACACTCATCATCACACACCAAGGCATCTCACAAGTCAAGAATTGCAAGATTGATCTTCTCACTCAAGAATACGAGAAGTTCTCAATCTCCAATGAAGAAACTATTGATAGCGTGTTAGAACCAATAACCACTTACACTTCATGGATTGATAAAAGAAATAAAGATAAGAAGATGAGAAGATGAGAAGAAATTAAGAAAGAAATTTAGAGAGAGAAAGTAGAGAGAAGAAAAGAGAATGGTTGATTTCACAAAAGAGTGCGTGTTACAAATGAGACCAACACCCTCTCCACACTTGGAGAGGGGTATTTATACCAAGTATTAGACCGGCCTAAAGAGGCTTTCTTTGGATTGTTTGGTATTTTATCTTAGGTCGGGCTCGGGATTACTTTAGACCTTAGTCTGAAATGCGTACAAAATTAGATTGATTAACAAGCTTAATTCTCGTTCTAGCCTATTTCAACATTTACTAAATAAAGACCGAGCTTCCATGATTAGTAGCCGAGCTTCCTTGTTCGGCTCAATATTTTGAGGCTAACAATCTCCCCCGAAGCGAGGCTTCCTACAGATTCTAACCTTCTATGTTTACATATATATTTTGAGGCTAACAATCTCCCCTAATGTGTGGTCTTTGAATTCTCGAGGTAAGATCTAGAATCTTGCTTCCTTGAACTTGTTGAGATTGCTTTATCATTGAGTTCTTGAATATTTGGTCTTTATTATGTTGTAGGCTTGTTCCTTCATGATGTGTGATCTTTGATCTTGAGCCTTTGTCATTGTCTTTCGACTTTGTCTTTGATTTCGAGATCTCTAAATCTTTTCTTTGTTTGTCTTGATCGTCTTTGCCACCTTGCGATCTTGTGTCTTGACCAACATGCTCATACTTTGCATCTTCTTGAAAGCTCTCTAATAATCTCCCCTGAAGCTTGGTTTCTGAGGAGTTATCTTTAATATCAGAGTTTGTGGAAGTCTTTGTCTTTAATTCTTGAGCTTTCTTAATTCTTGAATCTTGATGCTTATAGTATGTCTTTGTAGTTTAGCATAGGAGGCATGTGTAATGCATTAGACTTCTGCTAGGAATGAGGCTGCAACACCGTCGTTTGTACCTGCATTTTAAAGTTAGTGAAAAACAACAGATATGGACGAATATGGTTTTGTCATTCGTTGAGATTCGGTTGCATTAACCTTCGGTTCCGTGAGGACTGTTTTACAGTATAAATACTGTACCCATGATCCGGTAGGTTCAATTTAGAAGTAAGCTCCTTACAGTTCCCCAGCTCAAAGAGTTAGATATTCTAATTGTAGAGCATTAGATTCACCGTACTAGGCATGTTCTCAATACCGAAACTTCTCAAGCAGACAACACGATATGAATGAATCAAAAAGTTTTTACTATCTTTCAGATTGAGGTCTCAATTCATTTTACTAGGACCGAATCGATATCCCAGTTGACACAAGCCTTGATTCATAAAGAACTGATAGCAAGTCACCTACCAAGTAGCTTGTTTGATGTTGCTCCAAAACTTAAGTATCACTACGTCAGTTCCTGCATAAAATCACAAGGATAATGCGTAGGACTCTTGTTAACAGCTTGTGAACATAATGGTGTTCAACAAGTGTTTGTCTTGGAATGTGTCCTAATGAGATTTATTTTAATTGATTCTCTTTTGGCTATTCCCTTAGAACTCGATTAGTGCGTTTAGGTTTTAGTACTCGGAGGCTGGAGCAGACTGCCACCTATTTAATATCAACTAACTTAGAGTAAGAAAGTCAATAGAAGTCGTGTGTATCTCCATGACAAATGAGACAAGTTTTTGTTGATAGAAACTTGAATGGCTGGGAAGGGTTGTGCATTGCATCACTGGGTCCATGATGTCATTCTTCAATATCAGAATTCATCTTTGTGAAAACCGATAGATTATGTATTGACCCAGTTTCTGCCTAAGTTGTGTGGAGGGCTTCTTTCTTTAGACCCTTTATCCATATATTTCTTTTTCATTCTTCAACCCCTTCAATGCTTACCAGGACGTCATCACTAACACCTTTGTTGTCTACTTCGTTCCAGCTTAGCATCAACCTTAGTCGGACATTCTCTTCCCATATTCTTTATTCATCTCCCCACACAAAAAACCCAAGGACTTTCTAATTCTATCAAGCGGAATGTCCTTGGCATAGACTCCGTCCGTTTCTGGTCTGGATCATAGGACTTATCACTAACCTTCCACCTTATGACTCCTAGCACTTCGTGAGATTAATTGGTTGTCGGCTCAACACTTCGCGAATCTAAAACGCTCTTGCTCACACGACTTTTGAAATATTCCCCCTACACTGTGCTTCCGTTCGCATTCAAATCTGTTTTGCAACCATGAACAGTCAAAGAGTTGCACTTAGAGTCTTAAAAGATCAAATTCTTCTATATCAACATTTTAATCACATTTTCTCCCCTTATGGAAATAACTAATCTCTTAGTATTTTTATACCATTTGATTAAAATTTAAGACATGAAAATGTTGCATGGGGAGAAAAATGTTGACACCTACATAGCATGAATTAATGGAACTTTTTCTTTAGCACCCCCTCAATTTCACACATATGACACCAATTGAGAAAATAAGATTATGACTATAAATTCCATATGAAATTGAGTTTGAGCTACTTGTATATGTTTTAATAAAATAAGTGTTTAAATATTATTAACATTTTAACATTTTCATTTGTTTAAACATTTTTGAAATGTTTTAGACACACAAAATAGACATGTGAGTATGTGCCTAAATGCGTTGAAACTTGCTCCCCCTCAAAAATTAATTCACTTATAAAAATGATTTGACTTTTGAAAGATGCATGAGGAGGGAGTGTCAAACACACAATTTTGAAAGATTTGAAGAACCTTTTGAGAAATTCTTGAAAAATTATGTTCAACGTGTTTTGAAAAACCAATGTTACTTGAGCTCGAAAGACTTTGAATGTCTTTTGAATTGGCTTTTTTTAATGTCACTAACAAGCAAAGAAGTCTGTTATTCTTCTCGTGTGAGGTATAAATGACATTATTGCAACATATCCTTTATACCTCTCTCAAAAAACACAACACAACACACGCATCTAGCGGACAGACACGGAAGAACAAGACGATGAGATATAAACAGAAAGATGCAATAGCACAAACACAGTAACACATATTAATCCACACTAACGCATACAAGAATAAACAACTTCATAACTTGAGACATGAACATAAAAAGCCAATTCAAAGACAATCAAAGGTCTTTCGAGCACAAGTAACATTGTGTTATTCAAAACACGTTGAACAAAATTTATACACGAGCAATATACATCTACAAAATGGCATCTTCAAAAGTCTTTCTCAAAATAGTGTCGTATGTGACACACTCCCTCCTCATCGACATAACTCATCAAAAGTACAAAGACACTCTTTACTAAATCTAGTGCAAACATATTCTTCTATTCTCTGAGGGGAGCAAGTTTCAACGCATTTAAGCACTATACTCACTATCTCTATTTTGTGTGACTAAAACAAATCAAAAAATGTTTTAAAAACAACATGAAAATGTTAAAATGTATAATAATATTTAAACACTCATTTTATATAAAACATATACAAGTACTCAAACTCAATTCATATGGAATTAACAAAGTCATAATCATATTCTCTCATATTGGTGTCATACAGGTATGAAATTGAGAGGTGCCAAAGAAAGATTCCATTAATTCATGCTAATAGGTTCATCATTTTTCTTCCCATGCAACATTTTCCATGTCTCCAATATTTAATCAAATGCGGTATGAAACAAAAAAACTAGACAGAAAATAGTGTTATTTCATAAAGGGGAAGAAAAATGTGATTAAAATGATGGAATATAAGAAGAAGAGTGATCTTTAAGACTCTAAGTTGCAACCTCTTAACCTTCATGTGCAAAACAATTTCGAATCACAGCACATGTGTGTAGGGGAATATATTTTTCGAAAGAAGTCCTGTATCAAAGGTTTTATGGTTCGATCTAATGTGATCTTGAAAATAATAAGTGATCTAAACGACTCAAAGTGCTGTTTATACTCTACGAAAAAAGGTTTTATGGTTACAATCTTATACCCAACAACATCTTAATTCTTGACGATTCTGAAGTCATAAGGTGGTTAGGTTAGGTACTAGTCCTATGATCAAACCAGAACCGGATGAATCTACCCAAGGACACTCCATAGTTAGAAATAGCAGTTCTTAGGTATGATGTGGAGATGAATAAGTATAAGGGAATAATGCCGACTAAGATTGAGCTAACACTGTAACAATCACAACAAGGTGTTACTAATGACGTATTGGTAAGCATTGAAGGAGTTAAAGAATGAAAAAGAAATGTATGGATAAAAGGTGAAAAGAAAGAAGCCCTCCACACACTTTAGGCAGAAACCGGGTCAATACATAATCTATCAATTTTTACAAAGATGAATTCTGATATTAGAGAATGACATCATAGACCCAGTGATACAATGCACAACCCTTCCTAGCCATTCGAGTTTCTCTCAAAAGAAACTTGTCTCGTTTGTCACGGAGATACACACGACTTCTATTGACTTTCTCACTCTGAGTTAGTTGATATTGAATATGTGGCAGTCTGCTCCAGCCTCCGAGTACTAAAATTAAAACGCACTAATCGAGTCTAGATCCAAGAGATCAATAAAATAAATCTCATTAGGACACATTCCATTACAAATACTTGTTGAACATCATCAAGTTCACAAGCTGTTAACAAGAGTCCTACGCATTATCCTTGTGCTTTTGCCAGAACATCCGAGTGATACTTAAGTATTCACTGTGAAAATGGAAATCCTGCTTGAGCCAACATCAAACAAGCTCTTGGTAGGTGACTTGCGAGATTCTATATGAATCAAGCTTGTGTCAACTAGATATTGATTTGGTCCAGTAAATGAATTAACGACTCAATCAGAAAGATAGTAACTATCTGATTCACTCATATCATGTTGTCTGCTTTGAGACATTCTGGTATTAAGAACAAGCAAGTACGGTGAATCTAATGCAGCGTTAGAGGATCTAACACTTTGAGCTGGAAACCCTGTCAAGGAGTTTCTTCTAGATTGAACCTACCTGATCACAAATACAATATTTATACTGTTAAACGGTCCTCACGAAACCGGAGGTTAATGCAACCGAACCTCGACGAATGACAAAACCATATTCGTCCATATCTGTTGTTTATCACTATTATTCAAATGCAGGTACAAATGACGGTGTTGCAGTCTCATTCCAGCAAAGTCAGATTCATTACCACATGCTCATGCTCAAAATACAAAGACATACTATAAGCATCAAGATTCAAGAATCAAGAAAGCTCAAGAATTAAAGACAAAGACTTCCGCAAACTCTGATATTAAAGATAACTCCTCAGAAACCAAGCTTCAGGGGAGATTATTAGAGAGCTTTCAAGAAGATGCAAAGTATGAGCATGTTGGTCAAGACACAAGATCGCAAGGTGGCAAAGACGATCAAGACAAACAAGGAAAAGATTTAGAGATCTCGAAATCAAAGACAAAGTCGAAAGACAATGACAAAGGCTCAAGATCAAAGATCACACAGCATGAAGGAACAAGCCTACAACATAATAAAGACCAAAGATTCAAGAACTCAACGACAAAGCAATCTCAACAAGTCCAAGGAAGCAAGATTCAAGATCTCACCTCAGGAATTCAAAGACCACACATTAGGGGAGATTGTTAGCCTCAAAATATGTCTATGGACATGGAAGCTCAGAATCTGCAGGAAGCCTCGCTTCGGGGGAGATTGTTAGCCTTAAAATATTGAGCCGAACAAGGAAGCTCGGCTACTAATCATGGAAGCTCGGTCTTTATTTAGTAAATGTTGTAATAGGCTAAAACAGGAATTGGGCTCGTTAATTAATCTAATATTGTAAGCGTTGTGGGCTTAAAGCCCAAGTAATCCCGACCCCGACCCAAGACAAATACCACGGTCAATGAAGCCTTATATGGTCGGCCCATTAAAGTGGTATAAATACCCCTCTCCAAGTGTGGAGAGGGTGTTGGTTCTCATTTGTTACACACACATTTGCTAGAAATCAACCATCTCATTTTCTTTCTTACTTTCTCTCTCTAAATTTCTCTCTACAATTTCTTCATATCTTCTTTCCAATTCTTGGTTATAATGGTGAAGTGAAAGTGACTTCTTGGTTCCTACATCAAAGTCAAACGGTCAAAGTAAAATTTCGAGGTCATATGTCGAAAATGAGAATTTGATAATTTTTTGGCTAAGTGTTGGGCTTTATAGACTTATTTTGGATTATTGGGTTGCATTGTATATAATTGCTTATAATCCTGAATTGTTTTGCTGAATAAGATCAAAGCTCGCATGTCTGAGGAAAGAATTAGTATCTCACGCGGCTTAATTCTGAAAAAGGTTTCAAAAGACGACTAAATCAAACTGCAAATGATTTAATGAACAATATAGCTTGAGTTAAACTCTTTTATACACAATTGTTTAAGTAGTCTAAGTTACATCTGGTTTCGACCATTTTCTGAATCAGTTGATTATGGTAGATACTTATTGAGCTTAAAAAGGTATAAGTTTCATCCGGTTTTGGCCGTTATCTAAAGTTTAGAATGTGGTAGTATCTTAGTGACCATTCAATTGTTGAATAAGAGAATTTTGATTTATTGCCATATTTTTCATTCAAACAAGTTTTTGAAAACTTCAACATGTGATTTTTTGGTGAAATCTCATTTTCTATATTGGTCAAGATGGATACTATTTCACAAACAAAGTTTGAGATATGAATCATAACTCTTGAATTTATCAAAACAAAGTCTTATTCAAAATCAGAGTTTATCCTTGTCATTCTTGAAAGAGTATCATTTCAAAAAGATTTTCTGGTAAGGATTTCTAAACAGAAAGAGAGACAAAAACCATACGTGAAAGAGCAAATCAAAAGTGTGTTCAAAAAAGAATTGCTAAAACACACAAAAAGTAAAATCAAAAGAATAATGCGAATAAAGCGTATGGCATGTGCCCGTAAAAGCAAGAAATGAACACATGAGAAAGAAACTGATCAAAAATATGTTCATAAAGAATTGCCAGAACATATAAAATAGACAGAGCGGAAAGAGACAAAAATGTTAAGTATGAATTGTTTTTGTTCTAACACATTATTGTTACTCATTCACAATTTATCATGGTACAACAACAACAACAAAGAGATGTCCCACAAGATCAACTGTGTCCACCCAACAAGCATTTTGATCTCATGGATGCAAACATGAAGTTTGATCTTGTTACACCATAGTGCCCTAATGAAAGCAAGATTCTTGCAAACATCCTCAACAACCATCCTCTTAGTTTTCGTGTAGCAGCTTCTGCGTTAGTGCCTTACATTTACATGTCTTAATTCTGGCATACTTTGAAGATGGATGAATCATAGTACAAGTTCAAGTTCTTTCTTGATACTAAGGAGCTCACAATGACTGTAGCTGACTTCAGATGAATATTCCAATTGCCTCAAGCTATAGACAACAACAATGATGGATTTATTGATGCTCTAACTTTTAGTCAGATGGTTCCATTCTTCCTTAAAGATCTTGGTTTTTCTCTACCATTAAGATCTCTATCAAACTTTATGTCAAAAGGACTCTCACAGCCGTGGCATACACTTTATAAGATCTTCACAAGATGTTTAACCAATCGAGCCACAGGACATGATCAACCTTCAACCAACCAGTTCAGATCATTGCAAATGCTTTAATGTTCAATCATCAATGTGCATGGTGGACGTATGCTGAACTACTCTAGGAAGGTTTAAACTACTCTCTTACACATCTAACAACATTGATTCCTACCTAAACTTTTAATAATAGATTATTGTTGTCATTACCTCTTATTCGACTGAGACCATATTCAGAAGATTTCATGATAACTATCACAAGAAGATCAGTTAAAAAATGATGCTCTTGTTAAAAACTCTTCAACTCTTCAACTCTGGGAAGAATAAGGAAGGAGAGTGGTTGTTGATTCCAGAATGGATGCTAACGGAGGAAATGAAGCTTACCAATCATTGTCAAATATATGCTACAGTATTTCGGATAGATGTTCCTATGACTCAGTCATAACCAATTAAGTCTACCCACGGAACACATAAGACACCTAGCGCCCCTAGGCCACCTAACATTGATACTACTGAAGGAGAATCAAGTGCTCAACGCAAACCAACCGTGATTAGGTTTCGCATACCAAGACAACCAGATCCAAAAACGCTAATTTCAACAGCTGCTGAGATTGATATTACTAATTTGGATGAAACAATTCAAATGAGTATTGCTACACAAAGAATTATTAAGGATTTTGAGGCTCGGCAAAATGTTGAAAAAGTAAAAGATCACATGGTGGATGAAGAGTTAGAACAACTACGAGAAGGAACTGAGAATGTTGATGTGGATGCATTTATGGATGATGTTTTTAACAGTCAAGAAGATCCCGGCACTAAGATAGAGCCTAAGAGTGATAAGGAAAGTCCAAAGTTAGAGAAAGATGCTGACATGGTGATTATCAATGATGAAAAGGAGGAGAGTCAGCTGGAGATGAGTTTGAACTGAGAATGAGAGAAAATGGAAAGGGAATAAAGGATATTAGGGATCCTACACCCATTAGATCCCCTATGACTTATATTTCTCTTATATCTTTGGATAAAGAGATACTCCAGGAATTGACAGTCACTACTGAAGACGCTCCTTCCTGTGGATAAAGAGAAACTCAAGGAATTGACGGTTACTGATCCTACACCTTCATCATCTACACCATTATTATCTTCACCAACACCCAAAACTGGTCAGTTCAGACGATACAAGAGTTTCATTGTTAGATTTATCAAATATAACTAAACCTTAAACACGCATAAGGAATTCGATCATATTGAAGTGGGAACAGACAAGTGGTACAAAGCCAGTATTGAAAAGCTTTGAATAAGAAACCTGTTTTATACACAATATCTTTTGCTAAATAGAATAGATCAAGATTCTACAACACAAGGTGGCTGCATCCAAAGTTCCCATGCTCAAACCTGGTGAGTTTGAGATATGAGGATGGGGATTGAACAAGTATATCCAATGATAAACTATGCCTGTGGGACGTCCATAGATAACGGTGCAACCTGCTAAAAATAATAATTGAGGAAGGAGTTTATGACAAGAAGCCCAATTACTACTGCAAAATAAAAGGCTTAGAGAAGATTAAGAGGTGAAAGCAAAAAGTAGACTTTAACGATGGGCCATTCCAATGGAACATCAGTTAAAGTGTAACTCTATAAAAAAGGATTCTTAAGAAGTTTGGTTAAAGCGGTCGAAAAAGATTTGGTGTGAATGCAGCTACTAAAAAGACTCAAAGGAATCTCTTAAAGGCATCGAATATATGAAAACCTTCACTGCTTCAAGCTCAAAGATGGCTATGGATCAAACTTAGATAGGCTTCCAAGGACATGGTGATTCAGTTTGAACTTTTGGATGAAAAGCTTTCAACAAGAATGAAGTTAATCCAAAAGTTATAAAATAAAGTTTGTCACATGAGTGGAACACACATGCTGTTGTTTGGAGGAATAAAGTTGATTTAGATACAAAGAGGCATTGGATGATCTCTACAACAACTCGAGGTGATAGAACCAAAATTTAAAAGGGGTGTCTAGCTCAATTCAAGCACAAACAGAAGCATAGCTTTTGTGTCCTGTTACCAAATAAAAACACTAGCAGCACTAAATGAAGCGTAATCCTGCTCATGGGTTTCTACTACTATGCACACAAAGTTAATGCTGCTAACTTTAAAAATATTGATAACTTGAGTGATGTTGTTATTTATGCATTCTTTACTAGTCAACCCAGTAGTCCTCAACTTATACATGAGGACTTGCAACAAATCCATCCAGATGACAATAAGAGATGGGATATGAGATTGCAAATGGCCAATTGACTGATGAGGGCAGAAGGCTTATGAAGAATACAAGAAGTTAAGCATATTGTTTAATGGCAATGAGTAATATTGGGTTTGTCAGATAAGTCCAAAGTAGAGTGCTACAACTGCCACAAAAGGGGACACTTTGCTAGGGAGTGTAGAGCTCCAAGAAATCAAGACAACAAGAACAAGGTAAGCTCAAGAAGGAGTGTGCATGTGAAATATCTACTTCCACAGCTTTGGTGTCATGTGATGGTCTAGGTGGATATGACTGGAGTGATCAGGCAGAGGAAAGGCCTAATTATGCACTCATGGCTTTCTCATCTTCAAAATCTGACTCAGAGGGCAATCCACAAATGGATTTACAGGATCAAGGAGTGATTGATAGTGGATGCTCAAGGCACATGACAGGGAACATGTCCTATCTTACAAACTATGAAGATATAGATGAAGGATATGTTGCTTTTGGAGGGAACCCTAAAGGAGGGAATCTGTAACAACCCCAAAAATGTTCGCAAAGCCTGAAATAATGTCCGGTAGGAGTTATTCATAATACAACATGCTAGATATAAGAGAACGACCTCTAAATGTGTCGTTTGAAAAGTAATCTCGTTGATTTCCTTGAAATTGATATAACATTTGTCCCATAATTGCATCACAATGAAAAGCTTGAAAACAACCCAACGAGATTTAATCATTTGTATGTAAGTAGAAATCCATAAATGAAATCTTGTCAATTTAGACTCCAATGCAACAACAAGTAAGTCCAAGCCATCTGATTCAACCTGATGAAACACAAGCTTAAAAAGTGTCAACCATAAATAGGTGGAGTTTATAGATTTGTTTAAGTATAAATGTTGAAGCAAGGTTTCGTTACAAGTGTGTATGACCATTTACATCCTAAATGTCCTTACAAAATGATATTTATGATTTTTAGAAAACAAATAGTTGGTAAAGTATGCAAGAAACCATATTCAATCCCCAAATAGTCACAAAAATGTGCGTATGAATGTTGAACCGCAATTGTTC
Source organism: Tanacetum coccineum (assembly GCA_026074375.1). NCBI lineage: Eukaryota > Viridiplantae > Streptophyta > Magnoliopsida > Asterales > Asteraceae > Tanacetum > Tanacetum coccineum. The sequence continues at coordinate 50,138 of BQNB010018247.1, forward strand.
AAAGCATGTATGATATTTATATATATATCACTAAAATGTTTCAAGTATGTATTGTCACTTTATTCAAGGCACATTAAATATTCATCTGTGTATAAAACAATGATTACAATTACTCTAAGTTCATGAAACCCGATTACACAATTTACCCATCGTAGAGTACCCCGTCCAAGAACAGACCGGCAGTAAGTGAAACCCATACATGTACCCATCATAGGTGTCCCCTCCATCAACACCCGGGCAGAATTGAATATGTACCCCTCGCAGGTGTCCCCTCCAAGAACACTGGGCAGAAATGAATATGTGCCCCTCGCAGGTGTCCCCTCCAAGAACACCAGGCAGTAATAAATAGGTGACCCTCGCAGGCGTCCCCTCCAAGAACACCCGGGAATTTACTTGTAGTTATCAGTTCAATCCACTTAAGCTAATCCGTAATCATTTCAAAAGTAAAGTATGTATTTGTGACCAAATATGAAGTCAAATAATGTATCCCATAGCGAACTATGTAAATGAGTATGCAAACCAATTTGTAAACGATCACATGGTAACACGCATAAGTCCAATCATAGTGAAAGAATTGCAAACAAGCATGTTCTCACCCCAAAAATATATGTAAAACCAATAAAACATGGGGCTATAAACTCACATTGATGTTGTAGAACGATTGGCAGAACTGCACATATTAAGCACAGCACAAACGGAAAACCGAAACGGCTCAATCAAGAAGTTGCGGTTTATCTTAATGGCTAAGACCCACTAGCCTAGGATAATGTATTTGGGTTTTCCGATGGATGAGTTACATCAACGCGTCACGTTGATAAAAGACTTAGATTTTCCAATTGACAATAGTATTGGTGGATGGTATTAAAATAAATAAATTCGAAAGTAACTCAAAGTAAGTAATATATTCCGAATATATTACATATGTAAAAATAAACAAAAATTAACTCATACCGTGAATTAAATAAACAAAGATAAACAATCTAAAGATATAATGAAGATGATAATACTGTTGTCAATATTATAAAAGGAGTGAGTAAATAAATTAAACCAAAATATTATCATGAATATGTTTTCTCGTAAATCACCACTTAATTAAATAAAAAGTTCTTGCATAGATGTAAACGTACGTTTTAAGGTTACAAATTATGTCTGTAAAACTTTTACAACAGTTATGATGTTATCTTCTAGTTGACAATTATAAAAAATAAAATAATATTTTATAAATTTGTATTTCGTCTTCTTGACGGGTTGTAGCTAAAATAGTTGTCTCATTGTAAAAGTATAGTTTTCGTTCGTTTGTCGGTATTGATAATACAATTTTCAATAATCTTAAAACTATATAACTTCGTCCTTTTATCGGGTTTCTAAGATAATAGAAATTATAGATTTTTCGGCATGATCTATTCGTTTATAAACGTTTCCATATTTATAAGATTTAATGTTTTTCCTCTTAATAAACCAAATCAATATTGTAAACACCCGCGTGTTTTAAATATATATTTATATCTAAACTAACAAAATAATAAATATCACATTTATTTAACCATTTAAACCACCATTATATCCGGTTTTATATTTATAAAATCCTACGATATATTTATTTGTCGATTATATAAACCATACGCACCCTTGTTGTTTTCTACTAACCCAAACGCACCCTTACGGTGTTTCTGCTCACCCAAACACACCCTTAGTGGTTTTCTGCTCACCCAAACACTCCCTTATACGTTTAAACAGTCAGTCAAACGCACCCTATGTTGTGTTTATTATAACCAAACGCGCCCTATGTTGTTCCTATCAAAACCAAACGCACCTAGGCTGTTACACAACCAACCAAACGCACCCTATGGCAAATATGTTAAACCAAACGCTCCTAACTGCTAAACCAAACGCCCCTTTTCGGTAAACCCAGACCCAAACGCACCCTTTGTTGTATTTCTTGGTAAACCAAACGCACTCCTATTGGTTTTTCTGCTAACCAAACGCACCCCTATTGTGCTTTCTGCCAAACCAAACATACCCTTGTGGTGTTAACCACATAGACAAACACACCCTTGAGGTGCTAACAGAACCAAACGCTCCTTGGTGCTGAACCTAGATCCAAACGCACCCTCTCGGTGCTGTTTTATGTAAACCACAGACGCACCCGGTGTTTTGTTAGAACCAAACCGCACACGCTCATGTGATGGCACCAGCCCATCAACGCACCCTCGTGGCTGCAGAGACAACCAAACGCACCCTGTTGGGTGGCTGAGCACAAAGCCAAAACGCAAAACCCATATTGTGGTGTAGCAGTGAGTGTGTGATGGTGGTGTGGGGTTTCGCGGTAAGTGTGCGTGGGAGATGTGGTGCCTGGTGATTTGGTTAATGGTGTGCAAGCGTTGTGGTGGTGGAGTAGAGATGGAGATGAAGGTGGTGGTGGTTGCGATGGGGGTCGACTGGTGGTCGACGATGGCACGTGGCAGCTCGTGGTGGTGAGGATCGGGTAGATCGGGTGATGAGGAGGCTTTTGGGACTTGGTCGGAAAACTCGCCGGAAAAGTAGCGGCTGCGGTGGTGGCCGAAGTTGGCCGGAAAGATGACCGGAGTAGGCGTCATCCGAAAAATGGATGAGGAGAGATGGAGTTATGTGTGTGTGTGTTTAATAAAATTTGATATAAAAAAAATATGATAACTTATAGTATATATAAATAAATATATAAATATAAATATTAGAATATAATATATAAATATATATATATATATTTTAAAAGTTATAAAATAAATGTGACAATGCCTCCCACAAAAAGATGAGGGTTACTTTCGTAAATATTTTCACAGGGACCAAAAGTGTAACTTTTATAATATAACGGTTCGGGTCTCGTTTAGGCACTCTCTTACGTGGATGTTTTTAAAATAACGAAACTTATGCCATGTGCGTCCAAAATATTTTTCCGATAAAAAATGAGTATTTACTCATCGTATTTCATAAATATTTATAATAACATTTATAAACAATATTTGATTATTTATTTGTGACCCGGTAATGCCTATTTCCGAAAGTAAAAAGAATATTAACCCGAATATTCGCATTTCTCAACAAACGCTTTGAATAAAATGTTTTAAATGTTTTATTAATAATTTTTAAATTAATAAATAGTGATAATAAAAATAATTTAATATATTTTGTGTCGGTAACGCTTTGTGTGCGCTGTTCAAAAATTTATGCAATGTAGATTTCGGATCATTTTACTACTTGTTTTCGGGTCTCGCCAAAATTAAAATTGCCCGGAATGTCGTTTACATCAAATTGTTATTATATCCGAGTCGTGAACACGTGATTTAGGCTGTCGTTTTTTTGATAATCCAACTAAGAAATAACTTTAATATATCTTCTCGTTTTCAAGTCAATTAAGTTAAAAAATAATTTGCACATGAGAGATAGTGTAAAAATATATACGATTATTATTTAAAATATGTTCGGGAAATATTACCGTTACGCGGTAATACGCATTTAATGTGACAAAAAAGACCAAAAGTCAAAAGAGTCCAAGTTCATGACACCAAAAAAGTCAAAGGGTAAAATAGTCATTTAAAATTTCAAAAATTGCCAGAGTGTTCCATGTAAACTACCCACTTTAAAAAAATCTCGTCCGTGCGAGATTAAATTCAAAATTTAATCTCGGACGAGATTCTTTTAAAGGGGTAGGTCTGTAAACATCTCTGGCAAATTTTTGAAATTTTAAATGACTATTTTACCCTTTGACTTTTTGGGTCTGACTTGACTTTTTGACTTTTGGTCTTTTATTGTCACATAAAAGCGATTACCGCGTAACCGGTAATATTTCGGAACATATTTAAATAATAAATCGTATTTATTATTACATATCTCTCATGTGCAAAATTATTTTTAAACTTAATTGACTTGAAAACGAGAAGATATATGTTATTTCTTAGTTGACTTATCAAAAACGACCAGCTAAATCACGTTTTCACGACTCGGACTCTAAAACAATTTGATGTAAAACGACATTCCGGGCAACTTTTTAATTTTGGCCGAGACCCGAAAACAAGTAGAAAATGACCGAAATAACCTTGCAAAATTTTGAACAGCGCACACAACGCGTACCGACACAAAAATAATTAAATTTATTTTTAATTATCACTATTTATTTAATAAAATTATTAAATAAAATCATTTAACATTTTATTCAAAAGCGTTTGTTGATAATGCGAATATTCGGGTTAATATTCATTTTTTACTTTCGGAAAAGGCATTACCGGGTCACCAAATAAATAACAAATATTTTTATAAATGTTATAAAAATATTTATGAAATACTATGAAGTAAATACTCATTTTTTATCGGAAAAATAATTTGGAACGCAATGGCATAAGTTTCGTATTTTAAAACATCCGTCAAGTGGCCTAAACGAGACCCGAATCGTTATATTACAAAAGTTACACTTTTGGTCCCTGTGAAAATATTTACAAAAGTAACCCTCATCTTTTTGTGACTTGTCACATTTATTTTATAACTTTTAAAATATATATATATATATATATATATATATATATATATATATATATATATATATATATATATATATATATATATAAGTTATCATATTTTTTTCATCTCAATTTTATATAACACACACACACATACACTCATCTCTCCTCCTCCCTTTTTCCGGCGCCACCTCCGGTCATCTTTTCCGGCCAACATTCCGGCCACCACCGCAGCCGCCACTTTTTCGGCGAGTTTTCCGACCAAGTCCCAAAAGCCTCCCCATCACCCGATCTACCCGATCGCCACCACCACGCGCTGCCACAGCGCCAGTCGCTACCACTCGTCGACCCCCATCGCAACCACCACCACCTTCATCTCCATCTCTACTCCACCACCCACCACGCTGACACACCATAACCACATCACCACGCCACCAACCATCACCCACGCACCACTACCGCGAACCCCACACCACCATCAACACCACTGCTACCACCACAAATGGGTGCGTTTGGCTGTCTCAGCCACCCAACAGGGTGCGTTTGGTTGTCTCTGCAACCACGAGGGTGCGTTGATTGGGCAGGAGCACCAAGAGGGTGCGGTTGGTTCTAACAAACCCACCAGGGTGCGTGTGGCTTAACATAAAACAGCACCGAGAGGGTGCGTTTGGATCTAGGTTCAGCACCAAGGAGCGTTTGGTTCTGTTAGCACCTCAAGGGTGTGTTTGTCTATGTGGTTAACACCACAAGGGTATGTTTGGTTTGGCAGAAAGCACAATAGGGTATGGCGTTTTGGTTAGTCATAAAAACCAAATAGGATGCGTTTGGTTTACCAAGAAATACAACAAAGGGTGCGTTTGGGTCTGGGTTTACCGAAAAGGGGCGTTTGGTTTAGCAGTTATGAGCGTTTGGTTTAACATATTTGCCATAGGGTGCGTTTGGTTGGCTGTGTAACAGCCTAGGTGCGTTTGATTTTGATAGGAACAACATAGGGCGCGTTTAGTTATGATAAACACAACATAGGGTGAGTTTGGTTGTATGTTTAAATGTATAAGGGAGTGTTTGGGTGAGCAGAAAACCACTAAGGGTGTGTTTGGGTAAGCAGAAACACCGTAAGGGTGCGTTTGGGTTAGTAGAAAACAACAAGGGTGCGTATGGTTTATATAATCGACAAATAAATATATCGTAGGATTTTATAAATATAAAACCGGATATAATGGTGGTTTAAATGGTTAAATAAATGTGATATTTATTATTTTGTTTAGTTTAGATATAAAAATATATTTATATATATTTAAAACACGCGGGTGTTTACAATATTGATTTGGTTTATTAAGAGGAAAAACATTGAATCTTATAAATATGGAAACGTTTATAAACGAATCGATCATGCCAAAAAATTTATAATTTCTATTATCTTAGAAACCCGATAAAAGGACGAAGTTATATAGTTTTAAGATTATTGAATTGTATTATACAATAACCCGACAAACGAACGAAAACTATACTTTTACAATGAGACAACTATTTTAGCTACAACCCGTCAAGAAGACGAAATACAAATTTATAAAATATTATTTTATATTTTATAATTGTCAACTAGAAGATAACATCATAATTGTTGTAAAAGTTTTACAAACATCGTTTGACATAATTTGTAACCTTAAAACGTACGTTTACATCTATGCAAGAACTTTTTATTTAATTAAGTGGTGATATCCGAAAACATGTCAAACTATTTGGTTTAATTATTTACTCACTCCTTATATAATATTGCAAAGTATTATATACTTCATATAAATCTTTAGATTGTTTATCTTTGTTATATAATTCACGGTATGAGTTATATAATTGTTATTTTGTTCATTATGATAATATAACGGAATATATAACATACTTAGGCGATACTTTCGATTTATTTTATTTAACCAACCACTAAACTATTACAACTTGGAAATCTAAGTGTTTTATCAACGTGACGCGTTGATGTAGCTCATCCATCAGAAAACCCAAATACATTATCCTAGGCTAGTGGGTCTTAGCCGTTAAGATAAACCGCAACTTCTTGATCGAGCCGTTTTGGTTTTCCGTTTGTGCTGTGCTTAATATGTGCAGTTCTGCCAATCGTTCTACAATATCAATGTGAGTTTATAGCCCCATGTTTTATTGGTTTTACATATATTTTTGGGGTGAGAACATGCTTGTTTGCAAATTCATTCACATGATTGACTTATGCTTGTTACATGATCGTTTACAAATTGGTTTGCATACTCATTTACATAGTTCGCTATGGGATACATTATTTGACTTCATATTTGGTCACAAATACATACTTTACTTTTGAAATGATTACGGATTAGCTTAAGTGGATTGAACTGATAACTACAAGTAAATTCCCGGGTGTTCTTGGAGGGGACGCCTGCGAGGGTCACCTATTTATTACTGCCTGGTGTTCTTGGAGGGGACACCTGCGAGGGGCACATATTCAATTCACCATGTTCTTGGAGTGGTGACACCTGCTGAGGGTTACATATTCAATTCTGCCCGTGTTTTGATGGAGGACACCTAGTGATGGGTTACATAATGTGTTTCATTACTGCCCGGTGTTCTTGGATGGGACACCTACGATGGGTACATTTGTGTATCGTTTCATGAACATAGAGTAATTGTTAATCATTGTTTTAAAACACAGATGATAATATTTAGATGTGCCTAGAATAAAGTGAACAATACATACATGAAACATTGATAAGTGATCTATATTAATTATCATACATGCTTTGAACAATTGCGGTTCAACATTCATACATACATTTTTGTGACTATTTGAGGATTGAAATGGTCATGCATACTTTACAACTATTTGATTTCTAAAAATCATACATACATTTTGGAAGACATATAAGGATTTAAATGGTCCATACACCACTTTACAGAACCTGGTTCAACATTTTATTAACTTAAACAAAGATCTATAAACTCAACCACTATAATGTTGACACTTTTTAAGCATGTTTTTCTCAGGTGAATCAGATGCTTGGCTTACTTGCTGTGCATTAGAGTCTAAATTGACAAGATTTCATTTATGGATTTCTACTTATATACAAATGATTAAATCTCGTTGGGTTGTTTTCAAGCTTTTCATTGTGATGCAATTATGGGACAAATGTTATATCAATTTCAAGGAAATCAACGAGATTACTTTTCAAACGACACATTTAGAGGTCGTTCTCTTATATCTAGCACTGTGTATTATGAAGTAACACCTCCGGACATATTTCCGCTGCGACACATTTTTGGGGTTGTTACAGATTCCCTCCTTTAGGGTTCCCTCCAAAAGCAACATATCCTTCATCTATATCTTCATAGTTTGTAAGATAGGACATGTTCCCTTGTCGATGTGCCTTGGAGCATCCACTATCAAATCTACTCCTTGATCCTGAAAATCCCATTTTGTGGATTGCCCATCTGAGTCAGATTATCGAAGGATGATGAAAGCCATGAGTGCTAATAAGGCCTTCCTTCTGCCGAGCTCACTCCAGTCATATCCACCTAGACCATCACATGACACCAAAGCTGTGGAAGTAGATATTTCCACATGCACACTCCTTCTTGAGCTTACCTTGTTCTTGTTGTCTTGATTTCTTGGAGCTCTGCACTCCCTAGCAAAGTGTCCCCTTTTGTGGCAGTTGAAGTACTCCACTTTGGACTTATCAAAACCAATATTCTCATTGCCATTAACAATAAGCTTCCTTCTTGTATTCTTCAAAGACCTTCTGGCCCTCATAGTCAATATGGCCATTTGCCATCTCAAATCCATCTCTTCTATGTCATCTGGATGGATTTGTTGCAAGTCCTCATGTATAAGTTGAGGACTACTGGGTTGACTAGTAAAGAATGCATAAATAACAACATCACTCAAGTTATCAATATTTTTAAAGTTAGCAGCATTAACTTGAGTGCTAGTAGTAGAAACTCCATGAGCAGGATTAACTGCTTCATTAGTGCTGCTAGTGTTTTTATTTGAAGAGGACACAAAAGCTATGTTCTGTGTGCTTGAACTTGAGCTAGACACCCCTTTAACTTTTGGTTCATACACCTTGAGGTTGTTGTAGAGATCATCCATGCTCATTGTATCTAAATCAACTTTATTCCTCCACACAACAGCATGTGTGTTCCACTCATGTGACAAACTTCTTAATAACTTTTGATTAACATCTTCTTGTGAAAGCTTTTCATCCAAAAGCTCCAACTGAATCACAAGCCTTTGAAGCCTATCAAAAGTTTGATCAAGCATCTTTGAGCTTGAAGCAGTGAAGTTTTACAGTATGCAGCAATTAAGAGATTCCTTTGATGTCTTTTTAGTAGTCTCAATTCCCACCAAATCTCTTTTCTACCGCTTCTAACAACTTCTTAGCATCCTTTATAGAGTTACACTTTAACTGATGTTCATTGGGAATGCCCATCGTTAAAGTACTTTTAGCTTTCACCTCTAATCTTCTCTAAGCCTTTTCTTTTGCAGTAGTAATAGGCATCTTTGTCATAACTCCTTCCACAATTATTATTTTTAGCAAGGTTGCACCGTTCTCTATGACTTCCCACAGCGCATAGTTTATCATCTGGATATATTGTTCAATCCCCATCCTCCATATCTCAAACTCACCAGGTTTGAGCATGGGAACTTTGGATGCAGCCACCATGTGTGTAGAATCTTGATCTATATCTTTTAGCAAAAGATCTTGTGTATAAAAACAGGTTCTTCTTATTCAAAGCTTTTCAACCTGGCTTTGATACCACTTGTTGATCCCACTTCAATAGATCGAATTCCTTATGCTTGTTTAAGGTTTAGTTATATTAGATAAATCTAACACAACTATAGTAAAAGCTTTTTTTGAATGTATTAAAGATTATGCGGAATCTAATCTTTAATATTAAGAAGAATTATCAATGAAACAGTAAAACGATGAACATACAATTCAATAAATAAGCTCCAATATTATAATGATAATAATACAAATACTCTCAAAGTATTAGGGTTACAAAGACATTGAAGCTATAAAAGATACGACTAAGATTGATTTGGTTTTGGTTTGGTACATCAATCTCTATGCCCTAGGACCTCCTTTTATACACCAAGGAGTCCTACTCGGCTTACAATACTTTCCTAAGTATATAAAATCTTTTCTATAAATAACTAATACATATCAAGTAAGCAGTACTAACAAACAATACTAACTTACACTAGCAGTACTAACTTAATACTAGCAGTACTAACTACTTAGAATATTTTCTTGAGCAGTAGTAACTCTTCAGCAGCATTAACTTCAAGCAGTCTTTGTACTAGCAGTAGTAACTTTCACTAGCAACATTAACTTTTGTACCAGCAGTAGTAACTATGTTGGTCCCAATCTGAATAGATCTTTCTAGCCTGTTAAGGGTGGTAGCCAATCTAGATAGATCCAAACTAACTACAAGAGAAACAACGACTATGAACAATATAAGTTATGCGAAAATAACTTATATTGCTAAGAAGAACAATGAATAAAATAGAAATTTGATTATTATTGAATCTGCCTAGGTTACAAATTACTAACTAAGAGTATATTCAATGCTATAAGAACGAATGTATAAGAATGTAGAAATGATAATGGAAGTGATAAATTTTCCATCTAAACCCTATGCCTCCCTTTTAAAGGTTAAGGAGTCCCAAGTAGGTTTACAACTCCTATTACAGTACTTTCTAACTACGCTACATCAATACTATATAATACCATCTATAATAACCTATGTAACTTCCTCATCAACAGTTATGGTTTCTTTAAGTTAGTATGTCAACAATAATAACTCCACTTAAAGTTGTAACTCCACATTAATTTTGATTCTCTTTTTCACTTTGACCAAAAACAGTTTCACCATCATTAATTCATGAAGACTTTAATTCCCAACAATCCTCCCCTAAACTTGATGTTCACTTGTTAAACTTCAAGTTTCTTCAATGAAAGCTTCATGATCACCAGGAGGTTTAAATCCTAACAACAGGTTTTTCTTAGAGCAAGTGGACGCATGACTCGTTCAACGACATCGTAGATGCCATTGTCAAGATGAGGGTAAAGTTCCATGACATGTCAAAAAGAGACTTGTCAAGAACGTTACCATAAGGAAGAATGGGCTTTAGGAGTTGCCTCATGCCCACATTCAATTACTTTTTGACAAAGAAAATAGGCAAGGTATTAATATGTTTGCTCGGCAAGGATACGAATATAAATATGATGTGAAGGCAAGTCGGGAGATGGTCCCGTTGTCCTCTCCTAATCTGAAACACATTCTCATAAAGAGTTCTTTCCATCATTTCAAAACTTGTCCTAAGTTCTTTGGTAAGAACCATGATTTGGTGAAAGAAGTCGTTTTTTGTGTTTGTGATTCGGTAAGGGTCAATACGTTGAAATTGAAGAAATTGATGAATTTCTTCAAGAGTAGGAAGATCGGGTAAGATAAGGTTCCTTTGGTATATATGTGAGTATGGCAAGAAACCAAAACCCATCGTATTATGAGACGGCTTGGCCATCAAATGGAATTCTAAGAATTTGACCGAATTGTTGGAGAGAAAGAGTGATGAATTCGTTTTGAATCATGAAGGAGATAAGAATAACTCCGGAGGCATCTCTTTGAAGAGTGACTTGACTATAAAAGTCTAGAATAAAATGAGGGACAATTGGCTCATTGATTTCGTAGAGACAAGTGAGACGAATATTAGAAAAACAACGATCGATGTGATCAGATGTGTAGTAAAGTTGATCAACAACTCTACCCTCATGAATACATCGATCTTTGATAGGTTTGTAGAAGTGTGCGATAGAAGGAGCGATACCGGGTGTTTGGGAAACTTTGGGAATGTAAGAACGGGTAAGAGAGGTATAACCGACAGTTGCTCGAGGCATGTTTATCACCTAAACAGGACAACAACAAAATAAAGTATTACAATAAGAAAAAAAATAAAAAAATAAAGTTTTTGAAAAATGACAAATGTGGGACAAGGATTACTTCGACTCTAAAAATAAAAACCTAAGAAGTGATCCATATGTTCCTTAATTTATTTTTGACTTAATCTAGGATGTCGAAGAGTATATATTAATTATATATGTCAACATCTAGAAGATGAACCAAACACTCTCTTATCAATACAAAACTTGACTAAATTTGTCGAACGATATACGTTAAGTTGTATATTTTGTTGACAAATATAAGTTTATTATTTTTGACTTGACGAGAGTTAAATGGTGTTTGTTTTGACTTAATACTATGTTTTAAAATGTTAAACCAAACACCCCTTTATTTTACACTTTTTATAAAATGTATCAATATATATATGAATTATATATCTTGATGACTTATACAAGTTAGTTACGGGTTTATACATGTGACAAAAATATAGTGATGGTCATTTTGTAGGAACCAAGAACACTTTCACTTCACCATTTGAACAAAAATAAAATAAAAAGGAGATGATTAGAATTTTAGAGAGAGGATAGAGAGAGAAAGTAGAGAGAAAATGAGATGGTTGATTAACTTGCAAATGTGTGAAAAATACGAATGAGACCAACACCCTCTCCACACTTGGAGAGGGGTATTTATACTTACACCATGAGGATTACATACCTATGGGATTTCTATAGGCTGGGCTCAGGATTACTTAGGATTACTTGGGATTTAGCCCATAATACGTGATTGATTAGATTACTTAAACAAGCCCGTTTACCCTTCTAGCCTATTACAACATACATGAGATAAAGATGGAGATTAATAATATAATTTGAGGCTAACAATCTCCCCCTAAGCTTGGTTTTTGAGAGATTCTAAGCTTTCATGTTAGACTCGCTATCTTGAGGCCAACAATCTCCCTCGAAGCTAGGCTTCCTGCAGATTCTGAGCTTCCATGTTCACAGACATATTTGAGGCTAACAATCTCCTCTAATGTGTGGTCTTTGAATTCCTGAGGTGAGATCTTGAATCTAGCTTCCTTGGACTTGTTGAGATTGCTTTGTCGTTGAGTTCTTGAGTCGTTGGTCTTTATTATGTTGTAGGCATGTTCCTTCATGCTTTGTGATCTTTGATCTTTAGCCTTTGTCATTGTCTTTCGACTTCGTCTTTACGTCCGAGATCTTTAAATCTTTATCCTTTAGTCTTTATCGTCTTTGCCACCTTGCGTTCTTGTGTATTGACCAACATGCTCATACTTTGCATCATCTTGAAATCTCTCTAATAATCTCCCCCGAAGCTTGGTTTCTGAGGAGTTATCTTTAATATCAGAGTTTGCAGAAGTCTTTGTCTTTAATTCTTGAGCTTTCTTGATTCTTGAATCTTGATGCTTATAGTATGTCTTTGTAGTTTGAGCATGAGCATGTGGTAATGAATCCGACTTCAGCTGGAATGGGATACTGCCACCACCGTATAACCTACAAGTTTACATTGGTGATAATCAACAGATATGGACGAGAGTGTCTTTGTCAATTCGTCAAATAAGGTTGCAATAAACACGGTTCCCCACTAATCAGTATAAATACTGTATGTGATCAGATAGAATTCATATGAATCTTCTTGACAGGGTTTCGCAGCTGCACTAGCCGTTCTCGTTGACCGATGCGTATTCAAAGCAAATAACAACGGGTAAAGAGTGAATCAGTATAGTACTAATATTTTTGTGATTAACAGTCCCAATTCATTTTACTAGAACAAGTTTGATTCACATAGAATCGCACCATCGTTTCTTTCCAGCTGACACAAGTTTGATTCATATAGAATCGCGCAAGTCACCTACCAAGAGCTTGTTTGATGTTGGCTCAAGCAGGATTTTCATCTTCACGGTGAATACTTAAGTATCACTCGAATGTTCTGGCAAAATCACAAGGATAATGCGTAGGACACTTTGCTAACCACTTTGTGAACTTGAGAGTGATTTCAACAAGTTTTATGGTTAATGGAATGTGTCCTAATGAGATTTATTTATTGATCTCTTGGCTCTAGACTCGATTTGTGCATTTTGGTTTTAGTACTCAGAGGCTGGAGCAGACTGCCACCTATTCAATATCAACTTACTCGGAATGAGAAAGTCAATAGAAGTCGTGTGTATCTCCGTGACAAATGAGACAAGTTTATGTTAAGAGAAACTCGAATGGCTGGGGAGGGTTGTGCATTGCATCACTGGGTCCATGATGTTATTCTTCAATATCATAATTCATCTTTGTAAAAACCGATAGATTATTGTATTGACCCGGTGTCCGGATTAAAAGTCTTCTTGATGTTGTTTGAATTACCGCTGCTCATATTTGTGTTAATGCTGCTCAGCTGAAGTTAGTACTGCTCAGAGATTTCAAAGAAAATATGCTAAGTGTTTACTACTGCTAGTACACAGTTAGTACTACTAGTGAATATTAGTGCTGCTGATGAACATCAAAAAAATATGCTAAGTAGTTACTACTGCTAGTACAAAGTTAAGACTGATCAGCTGAAGTTAATGCTGCTAGTGAAAATAAGCTTGAAGTTACTACTGCTAGTGAATGTCAAGTTAATGCTGCTAGTTAGTACTGCTTATATGATATGTATTAGTTGTTTATAGAAAAGATTTTAGATACTTAGGAAAGTATTGTAAGCCGACTAGGACTCTTTGTGTATAAAAGGAGGTCCTAGGGTATAGAGTTTGATGTACCAAAAAAAACACCAGAACCAAAACCATATACAACTAGACGTATAATTCATAGCTTCAAGGTATTTGTAACCCTAATACTTTGAGAGTATTCGTATTATTATCATTAATAATATTAAAGCTTGTTTGTTGAATTATATGTTCATTGAATTACTGTTTTATTAATAATCCTTCTTAATATTAAAGATTAGATTCCGTATAACCTTTAATACATTCAAACAAAATTTCTACTATAGTTGTGTTAGATTTATCTAATATAACTAATCTTTAAACAAGCTTAAGGAATTCGATCTATTGAAGTGGGATCAACAAGTGGTATCAGATCAATGAAAGAAGCTAGAAAAAGGAGAACCTAATTTTTATACATAAGAACCTATTATAGAAAGAATATGGATCAAGATTCTGTACCATGTGCTGCATCTAAGTTCCCATGCTCAAACCTGGTGAGTATGAGATCTGGAGGATGAGGATTGAACAATATACCCAGATGATAGACTATGCACTGTGGGAAGTCATAGAGAATGGTGCAACCTTGCCAAAAACAACAACTATGGAAGGTGTTGTGACAGTGATGCCCATTACAACTGCTAAAGAAAAGGCTCAAAGAAGATTAAAGGTGAAAGCTAGAAGTACTTTAATGATGGGCATTCCCAACGAATATCAGTTAAAGTTTAACTCTATAAAGGATGCTAAGAAGTTGCTGGAAGCCGTTGAAAAGAGATTTGGTTAGGTTAATGCAGCTAAAAGAAAGACTCAAAGGAATCTCTTAAAGCAGCAATATGAAAAACTTCCACTTATCTAAGCTCAAATATGTTATGATCAAACTTTTGATAGGCTTCAAAACGCTTGTGCGTAAGTATCTGATCTTCTGGATGAAAAGCTTTCTTAAGAAGATGTTAATCAAAAATTATTAAGATGTTTGTCACTAGAGTGGAACACACATGCTGTTGTGTGGAAGAATAAAGCTGATTTGGAGACAATGAGCATGAATGATCTCTACAACAACCTCAAGGTGTATGAACCAGAAGTTAAAGGGATGTATAGCTCAAGTGCAAGCACACAGAACATGGCTTTTGTTTCCTCTTCAAATAACAACACTAGTAGCACTAATGAAGAAGTTAATACTGCTCATAGAATTTCTACTACTAGCACTCAAGTTAATGCTGCTAACTCTACAAATATTGATAACTTGAGTGATGCTGTTATTTGTGCATTCTTAGCTAGTCAACCAAATAGTCCTCAACTTGTACATGAGGACTTCTAACAAATCCATTCAAATGATATGAAAGAGATGGATTTGAGATGGAAAATGGCCATGTTGACTATGAAGGCAAGAAGGTTTTTGAAGAATACAGAAAGGAATCTTACTATTAATGGCAATAAGACTATTGGTTTGATAAGTCTAAAGTGGAGTGCTACAACTGCCACAAGAGGGGACATTTTGCTAGGGAGTGCAGAGCTCCAAAAAATTAAGACAACAAGAACAAGAAAAGCTCAAGAAGGAGTGTGCCTGTGGAAACATCTACTTCCACAGCTTTGGTGTCATGTGATGGTCTTGGTGGATATGACTGGGGTGATCACGCAGAGGAAGGGCCTAATTATGCACTCATGGTTTTCTCATCTTCAAGTCCTAACTCAGAGGTATCCAATGATTTTATTTGTTTAAAATCTTGTTTGGAAACTGTTAAATCTCTTAAATCTCAAAATGATCAACTATTAAAAGATTTACAGAAATATGAGTTAATGGTTCAAGGTTATAATACAGGTTTAGAGTAAGTGGAAGAAAAACTTGAAGTTTATAAAGCAAATGAGTCTATTTATTTACAAGATATTAAGGGCTTAAAATTTGAAATTCATATAGGAGAAATAACTATTAGAGAGCTTAGGAAGAAGCTTGTAATAGTTGAAAAAGAAAAAGATGGCATTCAACTTAATGTAGATAAATTTGAACATGCATCTAAAAGTTTAAACAAGCTCATAGAGTGTCAGATAGTTGACAATTGCAAGAAAGGTTTAGGCTATGAAAATTATAATGCAGTTCCACCTTCCTACAAAGGAAATTTTATGCCTCCAACATTTGACTTGTCCTTTACTGGTTTAGATGAGTTTGTTAATAAGCCTGTAGTTGAGAACTGTAAAGCTATGTCTAGTGAAGAAGAGCCTACCCAAGTATTGAAGAATGGGTGTCAGATGATGAGGAAGAGGATGTGTCTCAGCCTAAAACTGAAAAGAAAACTATTAAGCCTAGTATTATTAAGAAAGAGTTTGTCAAATCTAAACAACAAGAAAAAACTGCTAGGAAAACTGTTAAACAAGTTGAGC
>BQNB010018248.1:2615-68599 GCA_026074375.1 Tanacetum coccineum
ACTTGATCTCCTTGTTTTGTTCTTTCTTTATGAGAGAGAGTTGAGTGTGTGCTTCTTGTGTGAGAGGCTCATAGTCTTTAATCGTGGCCATTGATCATCATATGTGCTTTTCAAAGTTTATGGCAGCCGTTTGATTCTTTGAGATGTGAGGGATTGCCAACTTGGCAATGTATCATGGGACACAGGTTAAGTGGGTTGAGGGTGAAGGTTTAATCCATTGTGTAGTTGGTGTTGCAGGGTAAAGAGGAGGAAGACAACATGTGACCCTGTTCTTGGGTTTTGTAGGCGGGAAAACCTGTTTTTGGGTAACAGGGGTGAAAGGTTTGGAGACTTGCCAACTTTGGCCCCTCAAAGATATATGTACCTTTGCAAAACTAGTCCTTGTGGTGTATAAGTATTTAGGACTTGGCAGAATTAGTCCCTGAGGGTTATATGGTTAATTGCAAATGTGGTCCTTGAATGATACAAGTTTAAGGGGTTGGCAGTTTTGCCCCCTAAACTTGTATTTGGGCTTATCTTGGGCCGGATGGATTAATAAAAGGTTTTGGGCTTTTTGGGCCCATTTGGTCTTCAATATAACTCTTAATGGGCTGCCCCGGCCCATTAGATGGGTAAGGGAGGCCCATTAAGAATTTTCTTTGGTTTTGGCTTCGGGTTTGACCGTTGACTTTGACTTTGTCGGGGTTGACTTTGGCTTTGGCTTTGACTTCTTTTCATGCTCTTTTCATTCTCGTGCTCGGTTTTGTTGCTTTTAGCTTTATTTTTGTCCTTTTCTTGAATATCCGTTTCCTTTATAACACAAATGCAAAACATACAAATACAATGTATTTTTGGTACGTTTTTAGTCATTCAAGTCCGTTTTTAATGGAAAATGGTATGTGTAATTAAGCACATACCACACACCCTTGTTCTTATCTTCAAAAATGTGGACCACAAGAAGAAATAAACCAAAATCTTGAATGAGCTACTAAAAAACTATAAGATGTTTTACCACGATAAGCCTCGAAAAACTGTTACAAATAAGCTTAGACTCAAAAGACTTAAAATAAGCTGGAAACGTGTTTGAAAAGAAGGCTTGAAGCTTTTGTTGTTATGTAATAAGTAAAAGCTCTTAATAAGCTGTTTGAAAAGGAAACACAAGCTAAAAACCTGAAATAAGCCACAAAATAAGCTGGTAAAAACAGTAATAAGCTGAAATAAGTTGTTAACCATGAAACCACAAGACAACTCAAACAGTGGGTTTTGTACCATAATAAGCCCACGAAATAAGCTGTAAATAAGCTTAAAATAAGTTGTAAACATGAACACAACATACAAGAATACAATACACCCCCAGTTAGCTCTAATGCCAATTGTTAGAGATAAGAAACACTAGCTAAACAAGATCCAGAGGTCGGGGAGGATTAAACAAATAAGTAGCCATTGTATTATTTTGAGAGAGAAAGGAAAGATGTGTGTTTTCTAGAGAGAGAAAGACACACACTAATGAGATACAAAATGAATCCTCACCCCTCCATGGAAGTATGGAGGGGGTATATATAGGTCAAGACCAGGAAAACTATTCTAACTTAACAATTCTAGTCCCTACGGGTCTTGCCTAATGATAACTAGTGTAATTCCGGATAAGTCAACATATTTTAAGGCTAACAAATAGCTACCTCTTTCAAGCATCGAAGGGACTAGTCTCAGAACCGACATCAGCAAGAGATTGTTGATGTGCATTAGACGTCGACATTTCTTGTGATTCAAAAATTGGATCTTTGTAGACGAAAAAGAGTTCTATTCGTGATATGTGTTTCACACCTTTGTCGAATATTGACTAAATGCAAAAAAACTCAATGTTTTTTAATTTCATAATACTCTTTTCAACAGTCCTTTAAATGATTTTGGCCAAAATAGTTCACGGATAATCAAATTCGGAATAGTTCTCGGACACCACTATAAACAATTTCGAAACCTTTTCTCGGATAGTATGATCTCGGACAAGACTATAATCAATTTCGGAAACTTATCTCAGACAGTATAGATCTCGGACAACTCTATTAATCAATTTTGGAATTTTTCCTAATTTCGATCTACACTCTTATTAAATGCTCGTTCAATCAAAATTTCGACTTACTCACTACGATAAAACCGTAATGACGTTAAATTTGATAAAACGCTAAGTTTTAAGTACTTCCGAAAATGAACCCTCACAAATTCGATGAAACCAAAAATGTGGTTTTTGCCTTATTTAATTCGAAAATGTT
The DNA here is from genome assembly GCA_026074375.1 of Tanacetum coccineum. NCBI lineage: Eukaryota > Viridiplantae > Streptophyta > Magnoliopsida > Asterales > Asteraceae > Tanacetum > Tanacetum coccineum. The sequence goes on from BQNB010018248.1 coordinate 4,865, forward strand.
CACAATTCTGATAAAACTGAAATTAATGAACACTTTACAATTCACAACCTCAAAAATAAAGATCTAAATGTGATGTTTTTCCCAATTTCCACAATTTTGGTAAAACCAAAATTGTGACAAGTATCAAATATGTTTCGAAAACGATATTCCTAACACGAATTTCGATATAACTGAAAATTCGTGTATCTATTACAACTTTTATCACGTTTCCGAAAATGATACTCAATCCTAATTCACACTTTTTGATATAACCGAAAACGTGTGAAACTATTACAATACAACAAATGAAAGTGAAAATGATAAACAAACACCTATTATACCGTATTCGATAAAACAGAAAACGAGTATAACTATTACAACTCGAATCACACAACACTAAAAACTACCGAAAAGTGATCCAAACTTGATAACCACGTCGAATATGTGGAAATCCTCAAAGTAACGTATCGAAATTGCTCTAAACACACGAACTCAATCACGTCTTGGCCATAGTGTTTTTGAAAACAAGTGTAACAAGAAGATATGATGTCAAAATTGTTCCAAACGATCACAACATCACTCGAATACACCGAATTTCACATTCGTCAATCTCAATAATGCAACAAACACGAACTCGATCACTCTTAATCTCTAATGGGGTATGATACCACTTGTTAGGTCATGATTTAGCTTGAATCACACGATATTAAACAATGTAGAATAGAGAGAATTAAGAGAGGAAGACAAGTCTTTCATAATTTCCAAATTTTATAACAAAAGAGAAAAGGGAGGGAAAGATGAGTTTGTTATAAGCCTTAACCATCTAATGATGATGATGTAGGCCTGAGTGTTGAAGAACAGGCCCAGTTGTTCTTAGAAGCCCAAGATCGTATGAAGAAAAGGGCTTTCTTCAAAATGACATAACTTTGGCTCAGGGTGTCCGTTTCAGGCCCAGGACCAGCCGTTTCGAAGCTTGGAGCGAGGAGAACGCCGTGGTAACTAGACATAGTCGGGTTATGGAAATTTCGAGCCTCGAAACATTGTATTTAGGAGTTATTTACGTTTTTGTGTTTTTTCAGGTTTTTTAGACTTTTATTTTTAGCATAACTTTCGGCCTGTTTGTCTTTTAGGGCCCGTTTCAGTTTTGTTTTGCTATTTAACTACTGTACTATGTTTCTGGCTATTTAGTTCCAAGAAATACGAAAAGTCTATTTTTGGCAGTTTTTGCTAAGAATCATCCTAATAATCGGTATTCGTGTGAATCAATGATTGTTGGAAGAATCAATCCTGGTATTCGTGTGAATCAACAGGGTCAATTGTGTTATCTTGTTTTTTTAGTCTACATCAGATGATTAGGTGGCTTTTTATAGGAGAGGGAAGGAGAACTTTGCTTTCTTTATTTTCTTAATTTTGCTATTTAGTCCCTAGTCATTGGATAATATGTTATTTTCTACTTTTAGCATATTTCTCCTTATTACAAAATACTTTCTTTTATGAAAAATAAAGACTAAACACTAAAAATAAATAAAACCACTTAAAGTATCATAATCGACACTTTTATGATCCTAACAACACTAACACGAGTCCCATCATGAAAGTGAATTCAAGATTTGTGAATGTGGTTCAATTTTAAAGAGCTTTAAACCATTATGCACTAATAAATGAATTTGAGTACTTAATCGAGAAAAGTGAACCAACAAGGGTTACAGCAAGGTGTGCGAACTTAAAGTGCAAGTGGAATATTCATGCTTACATCATGGATGATAACGTTACATTTGAAGTAAGTATATAACCAACTTAGTTTCCTTTTTTAGAATCGTTTAAGTTATATTTAACTTAGTAAAATGCTTGTATTTCTGACATACCTTATCTTTTTATATAAAATTCTTGTAGGTTAAGAAATTGGTAAAAGAACATTCTTGTATTCGCAGCAATAAGGGTGGTAATAGGCGTGCAACTCAAGGATGGATTGCAAATGTAGTTAGTGATAAGTTGAAATTTGATGGGGATGTATCAGTTACACAACTTAGAAAATGGTTGATGAAACACTATAATGTTGAACTACCATACCAAAAGGTATATAGAGGCAAAGAATAAGTGTACACCGACACACATGGTAAGTGAGAAGACTCCTTCATGAATATAGAAATCTTTAAAGATGAAATTCTAAACAAGAACCCCGAAATCATTATTGACATCAACTTTGAGAGAAATGGTGACAAGAAATGTTTCCAACGCTTTTTTATTTCACTAGTAGCTTGCTTTATGGGCTTTCTCACCGGCTGTCGTCCCTACATTAGTCTTGATGCTTGTCATTTGAAAGGGAAATTTAATGATGTATTAGTCGTTGCAACTGGAATTAACGGTAATAGTTCCATGTTTCCAGTAGCCTATGGTATTCTTGAATCAGAGAATACAAGCTCATGGATATGTTTTCTTGAATTATTAAAGAAAGCAATCTGGACGCCACATGGACTTGTTATATCATCTGATATGAAAAAAGGATTAGAGGTAGCTATTACACAAGTATATCCTGATGCCGAACACAGAGAATGCTTATGGCACTTGTATAGCAATTTCAAAAAACAATTTCGTGGTGACTTCTACAACGAAAAATTATGGGGTGCTGCAAAAACATATTCCGTCAATGTGCATGATAGATTATTAAATGGCATTGCTGATGTAAGTGAAAAAGTGGTTACATATCTACATGCGAACCATAATAAGGTATGGCGTCGATGCAAGTTTGGCACCACATCGATGATATGACCGGTGTTAGGTTGTATCGATAGTTGGCACCACTTTTAGCGGGTGCTTGCTCCCTAAGAATTAAGAAGAAGAAGAAGAAGAGATTTTTGTGACTCGAAAACTGAATAATTCCATTAACTGGTGTGGCTTAAATAGCCAAATGACTGGTAGGTAAATCCCACACAAACACAAAGACGTTTCCTAGATAGACTCAGACTTCCTAGATAGACTCAGACTTCGTTGACCCTTATCCTAACATGACTCACTGACATCTCTTAATCCTAATCAAACATAAACATAAGATAGATATCCTAGTGCAGCAACACAAAATCCTTCTGCCACACCGGAGGGACCGAGACCCTTGTCGTGCGCCTTGGTCCTGTATGCCGTGCCCCTGAATCAACCCTTAGCGTATCAATCGAAGTGTGATTACATTACAAATAATCTATCATAATCATTTAACTCATGGGTTGGTGATTTGCGTTATCAACCGATGCTTAATCTACTTGATGGTATTAGGGAAATGCTTATGGCACGCTTTAATAAGAAAAGAAGGGTTGTAAGCAAATGGAAAGGTACATTAGTTCCTACTGCGAAAACTTATCTCAAGAATATCTCGAAGGTAAGTAGAACAAATTATGGTTAATAAGTCTACTTTATATTCTGATTAATAAAAGTTTTTCAACGTGTTATCTCTTTTGCATGTAGAACTTGGGTGAGTATGCAGTTTGTAGAAGTAGCGACAATAGAGCAGAAGTGAAGCACAAGGGAAAACGTTGGGAGGTTGTTTTAGATGAGAAAAAAAATGCACTTGTCGAGTTTGGAAAGTTAAAGGTCTGCCGTGTGTGCATGCAGCGGCTTTCATTTCTTTTATAAGAGATAGCTCATGGGACCAATATGTTGATCTGTATTTCACAATCCAGAAATTTAAAGAAGCATACGCTCTGGAAATTGCTCCTTTGCATACGATTGATCATTGGGTACCCCGAGAATCAGGAGAAAATTTTTTCCTCCCACCTGTCTTTAAACTTCCTATTGGAAGACCAAGAAAAAATAGAATTGTGGCACATGATGAATCGAAAAGAAAAAAATAGATGCCCAAGATGTCTTAAGACCAGACATCATGAAAAAAATGCAAGAATCCGGCTCCTATACCATCGAAAGGTTTTGAAGAATCTGAAGCATCTATGAGTAAAAGGTAAAGAAATTTTTGTATCCACTTTATTTTTCATTAAATAAGGTATCTTCAATACTAGTAGAACGCTCACAGTTATTTTTTTGTTAGTGATAGAAAAAAGAGTGCTGCTAAAAAAAAGGAAAGCATAGTCGAAGCATGGTGCAGGAAACTCAATTGCTTGAAAGATGGCCATACAACCTCTACATATGGTTTAATTCATTACATGGATTTAAAGATGAATAAAGTGGAAAGCTTTAGTTGTAGGTTTTTGTTATTTTTTATATAAGACCATTGTCAATTGGTTTGAATTCTTTAATGGAATACTCGAATGTGAGAAAGATTTGCAGAGGCGTTTTTTTATGAATTGTGATTTTGTTTTATATAGATCTTTTACTTATTTGAAGTTTGACTGGGAATTATATAAAAGGGTAGGATGGTCATATTTTAAATGTATGATGTTAAATTAGATAAGATGGGTAAATATGAGGTTGGTATATTTGTTACTATTTAAGATGTTTGTTGGGGAAATATGTAATTACTAAGGCTATATTGAGGATGTATGTAATTCTCCCTAAATCTTATTTCATAATTATTAGTCATGTTTATATTTTTCTTTTCCAAAAAACCATTTTGTTTTTACACAAGTCAAACACTTCTAAAATCAAACAATAAATATAAACTACTAATACACATAACATTTATTTAAACACTTAACAATTAACTCATGCAAATTATAAACTATGATCACAATTATCAAATAATTTAAAATATGTATATATTCACATAAGGCTCCCTTTTCTAATGAATTCGGCAACATACATCGATATAATCGATTGCGTAAGCCTTATATAAACATATACCACATAGCACATAAAAGCTGATTGACAATTTCAGTCGACTTCAGGCCCCGACAGGACATAGCTAGGGTCTTCCCCATCTCTTTCAGTAAATTACAAACTTGTAGCCTACTGAGTCGTGGATCTACCATAAAAAAAATTAGAATTTTTCGACTTAATATGAATATATTACGAATTTTTAGTGACAGGGTGTCAAACAATCCAGAAACTAAAAAAAATTCAACCTTTTATGTATATTATAGTTTTAATAATCGATTTGCATGACGAACAATTAACAGTTAATCAAGATCACATATATCATATATCTATCCATGATAAACTTGCATGTGTTTATCACGGATAACCAATTAACAATTAATTACTAGAAAACTGATCGATTAACAAATTAAACTATCAAATTTTAACATATAAAATTTCATACAACCTAGGGTTTCGTCTAATTAATTTTGACATCAATGAAGATCCAATCTTTATAACAAAAAACCGCCTAAAGGCATAAAAAATGTTCAAGAACCCTAATAATTTGTCAAATTTTACAATCTTTGTAATTACTAATTATACATGATGACTCGTGGTGCCACTTTTAGATTTTATGATCTAATTAACCCTTAATTAACATGAGTACGCAACGAAAATAAAAAACACGTATAGAATTATGTAATTAACAAAGAGATCAAGAAGCGTGTACCTTGTAGCAATAAACGAACATCGTTCTTGAATATACGCGTATGTATAAATCTAATACGCAAAAACTAAATAAGTTACCAAAGTAGATAACCTCTATGGTATGCTCACACTACACGTCACCAAGATACGCTAGAATGTTAGTACTTGCTTCACAATTAAACAACGGAACATGGTGTTCTTGTCGTCACACGATCGAATCTCATAAGGGATATATTTACCCATCGTCAAACTTTAAGAGATAACGAATATGCATCAAGTATCCAATGTATGGCACTTCATGCATGTGAAAAACATGCATACGTATGATTCATGCATACGTATGATTTTACATCATATGTCATGATCTTGCATGTCATGTATTAAATGCATACAAGATTCATGCTAGAGTTTTTCACCATGGTTTTGGGATGTGTTTGTATGTGTCGATAACATATAATGACCCCATAGGGGTCATTATATAGTCTAATAACTTGGTCTCCAAGTTACAATACAACACTTTCTCTAGTTTGCTAGAAACGACACTTGAATCCCTCTTTTTTTTCTCTAGTTCGATTGGCCTCAACCAAATACCACAGGTTTGGTTTTCGTAATAACAAGTCCCTCACTTGTTAATATCCATCTATTAATTAGTTATAACGTCTAATGTAATAATTAACGACCGTTTTAAATATTTCGTGAAGTATATTAATATAATTAATATATCATAAATATATCAATTACATTAATCAACGTATCCTCTGTGTATACGCGTGTGCCCCTATAGGCTCACGTAATTTCCCGGACATATATTATTCGATATATGTACATATCCCAACAGATTTGGTCGATGTCAATGAAAACACAAAGATTTGGTTTGTTGTGGTTGTTCAATCAACTACTTGGATCATATGGAGATACCATAATAGAATTTGTTTCGATTTAAAACCCCCATGCAAAGGCACTCTTGGAGATGATATTATAACTTTATCTCATTCTTGGATCTCACATAGGAGTAAACTTTCATGCCCTAAGTGGCTTGATTGGATTGGCAATCCGGAAGTTGTATGTACAAATCAATTGTAATCCCTTTCTAGCTTCTTAATAGAGTATAACGAAACTCGTCGTTTAGAACAAAATAAAAAAGTCATGTGTATGGGTATGAAAGTTCACGTATCGGACGAGTAGTTTAGTGTACTATATCGGTACATTTGGAATAGTACGTGTCTATTGTATTACTTAAACTCCTCGAATTAATGTTGTTACCAATATACTTTCAGAAAAAGAATATGGGTTAGTCCTTAAGTTTTCATAGTTTCTTTTGATCCTTAAATGTTTTCCTTTGGCAAAAAAAACTACGTTTATTTTCTTGTTGATTTATGATGTGATACGTCCCTAATCATTTTTTTATGTTTGAAGGACAAAATGACATTTTCAAATTTGAAGAACCAAATCAACCAAGTAAATATCTTATAATTATATCGCATTAAATTATCAGTAGAACTATGTATATAGGACAACTTTTTGACGATGAACCAAAATTCCAATAACTAGGTTGAAGGTTTGCCTTTAATCAAAATCATAGACCTGCCATTAAAAGTGTAGTGGTAATACCAAAACTTTCTTAAAATATATCCTTGTTTGCTTATTACAGGAAAGAAGTAATATGAAGGCATCTTACATAATATTGATCACTGACAAGAAGCTTTCAAGAGCTTATATGACCGGTTAACGTTAAGAATCGAAAACTCATTTGGCAGTAACGTTTAGTGTTTTTTTAATTACTATTAATGTTCAAACACCGCTTGAAAAAGAATTTAGCGTTGTCGTTTATATTTTATGTCATTTAACCTTTTATAATCACAAATAAAGCCACGTCAGCGACCGCTTTTATAAAGCAAACAGTTACTGCTGCTTATGCTACAGCCGCTAACAACTACCGCTACATTTGCCAACATATAATATCTTTCGGAAAATCAGAATAACCGAATGCATTAGTAAGCTACGTGTTTGATACAAAAAAGTATATATCATACTTTTAACACTTCTATACGGTTAGGTTAAGACACAAAAAACATGCGTCTTATGTTATACTTTACCTGATTAGGAATGTAGATGTCACTTTTCATGAAATGATGTTTACGCCAAATATGTATCCATGAAAGTGCCAACCCCGTTAAATGTCTCTTTTATGAGCTGTTATAAATAAATGTCTCTTATATGAACCCAATTAATCATAAAATCCTCAACACCTTTCTCTTTGTATTCTCTACCTGCCTTCACACGACTTTTATCTTGCACACATCAGTTTTGTGTGTGTTTATAGTTTGATTCGAGTTAAGAAATGAATCCAAATATCGAAAGTGATCAAAACGTGTTGCAGAAACATGTTGCGTTCTTTGATCGTAATAAAGATGGTGTAATTTACCCTTGGGAAACTTATCAAGGTTGGTTCTAACAATTTTCTTTCAAACCCTATGTAGAATTACTTTGTTTTGAAATTTTCAGTTTTGTCAACTTGGTATCGTTCTTTTTTTTGTTTCCTTTTTAGGTTTTAGAGCGATTGGGAGTGGTATTTTGTTATCCTCGGTTGCGGCCATCTTCATCAATGTCAGTCTTAGTGGCAAAACTCGCCCTGTAAGTATATGGCATAAGTGATATATACAATTTATTAGAAAAATTGATCAGCTTCTAAAATCTTGATATAGTTTGTCAATAGAAATGGCGAAGATGGATAGATATGAGTTGATAAAAATCTTCTAGCATTTTGTATAGTATGGCTTCTAGTCTAATTAAGATTTAGGTGCCGTTTGGTTTGTAAATGTGTTTCGGATTTGGTATAGGTTTGAAATAAAAGTAGGAGAGCGAAAGATATGATTGTTTAAAAAACTTGTTTGTTTTGTATTTTAAAATGGAATGGTATCAAAATTTATATATTATTTTTGTTTTGAAATAAATGAAAACACCATGTAGTTAAAGTACAATATTTTTAATAAATACTCTTTCTGTTTCAAAATTATTGTCCTTTATTGACTTTTTAAGTTTTTTTTTCAACTTTGACTTTAAATATTTTTGTTTATGTTATATAATACTTGATGAAAATCATAATTATGAAAATACATTTAAAAATCAATCAATTCATATATTTTTCATTAAGTATTATATAACACAAACAAACATATTTAAGATCAAAGTTAGAAAAAAAAAAACTAAAAAAATCAATAGGGGACAATAATTTTGAGACGGATAAAGTAAAATATTATGTTTGCCTATTGACTATTTGTTGCATTTTTCAAGAGAAATCATGAAAGAAATTTCAAAACCTACCATGGTGCTTTGGATTTATAAAAACCTGTCTCTATGGGTTTTCTCATTGTCATTCCCTCGAAACAAACTAATTTTACAACTTTCATTGCGTTACTTGAATACAAACCCTTGAAACAAACACGACCTCATACTTAAATAACTTGTACAACAAATCTGCAATGATTTATGTTGTTTCTATTAAGTATTACTCCAAAAAACAATTCAGTACAATGGATGTGGATGAATCCCAAATCCATAACAAGCACAACTACTCAAAAGGAGGATACGACTATACCTAGATTACAATTAACTCAAATACATCAAAATAATTTATTTTTTCTTTCGATCACGGACCGTGATATCAAAATCATCACAAATAGCATGAAGGTTTTCAGGCATATAATGACTTTCATACAGATCATTCATCATAAGGGTCGTACTCATCATCCCGTTTTGTTGACCTCCATTGTTCTCAATAACTATTAGTACATATCCACGATCATCCCACGTTTTAAACCTGCTGATGCCATAAAAATTACATGATCATCGATCACATATTCCACTTCACTATCACTATCCACATTTTTCGTAGAAACAACCTTAGGTAACGGCTTCTCGTCGTCATCAAAAGTGTAAGTTTTCCTTCAATAATTTGTATTTCTAGTTTATCAAAATTGTCAACTACCAGGGTAGTACTAGTACTACTAGATGCCACATTAAAGACTCCTTGATTAGATGGAGACACGTTAGAACTTGGCCTCTTCCCAGTCAACTTTAAATTCCCCCCATTCGTACCCAAGTCATCATCATTTTCAACTGAATTAAGTGCATCAAATGGGTTTGAATTACTAACCTCTTTACTAGATACCGCAACTTGCTTTTTACCACTAGTGTTGGCATTATTAATATTAGAGACATGTCTACAAGCTTGTTTAACTGGTTTAAAACCTACATTTGGACCAACCTAAACACCTCTAACAGCTTGTCTAGGATTCTTCAAGTTCTTCACCACATCCGAGACAATATTCTTAGCACACTCATCAAGAACGTGACCAAATACCTTGCAACTCGAACACCTAGGAGGTTTCCACTCATACTTAACACGGATAGTACACATATAGAACCCTTCACCAGTAAGTTTGGGCATAGCCACCATGATAGTATCTTTCAAGTCCGCATCGGCTTGAAGCTCGATCATTGTTCTAACATAACTTGACCTACCCCATGATTGCATGCACATGTCAGATGTATAGGAGTAAAGCATCCAGGGAGTACCAATTTTAGTAGCAATGACACTCAAACCATCCTTACTAAATGCTCTCATAGGGACACTATGAAATTTAACCTAAACTGGAACACTACCAACATCTTCTTTTAATAAATTCACATTTGAGTCCCACTTTTTCAGAATAAATGGATTATTAGGAATGAACCAAGGGCCATTCTCAAGCATTGCATCCATACCATCCTTGGAGCTAAACTTAAAGAAAAATAACCCGTTAGATGAGTTCAACATGGATTTGACTAGACCAAATTTACTCCAAGTGTTTCTAACATAGTTATCAACAACTGGGTAAGCCACCCGTTTACCCAAAAAGAAACCATAAACAATATTAGCAAAACGTTCGCTAATAGCTAGAACAGACTCCAGCGAAACAACCACATCAGCTCCGTTCACCGTCGGTGTAAGTAAAGTGCGGAAGTTCACGCTTTTCCTACTCGGTTCTCCAATAACTAATTTGCATACAAAGTAGGCCCCAAGAAACTCGGGCCAAACTTATTAGGATCAATAGGTGAGTTAGTAACAGTAACTTCAATCAGATTAGCAGTAGACCTATCTACATTCCCATCATGCGTACCATTATTATTACTTGAAACCATCACCCTCTCAGTCATAGGACCATTTATACTACTCAAGACAGGTTTGTCTACCACATATGGTACGACATCGTCCTTAGCAGCACCATTATCCTTGATTCTTTTCCTTTACACCTCTCCCACCCCCACTCCTTTTTTGACTCAAAATGCCTCTTTCCATACCCTACACATACAAACCCTACGCAATAACAACTTTGATATAGCGAATCACAGCAACAAAAACAAGGTCCCACGCAACAGATAGCAGAAAATAAATCAAATAACAAACAACAACAAAAGCGGTCCGCAAAGAAAAAACAAAACCCTGACTAATTAAGGTTTATAAATGAATAAGCAAAGCCAATCACCCGCCTTGAAAAGACATCATAAGTGAATGATAAATAAGCAAAACGCAAGAGAGATCACAAGCACAGATAAATTAATCAATGAGATTACCCTAACAAAGACGATTTGAAAAAGAACCCTAATAAGAACCCTAACGAATTAAACTTAAGAAAACACACGATCATGTAATGATATATGATTAACATGAGTGTTGGATCATAAACAATAGCAGGATCGATGTATTATTAAGCAAAAACAATCAGGTTAAGAGTTAGTATTTAGGCCATTTCTATCTTAGTATGGTATGAGATTATAGCACGACCAAACGACCAAGTGGTTATGCATCTTGAAGTTGTTACGAGAGATCTCAGGTTTAAATCTTCTTAGATACACATCGTGTGGGTGGCCAGCGAAAGGTTTGGAAATGGTCAAGGGGATATACACGGTTAGGCCTCATACATCTGAGTCAAATACTCGTATTGCCTAAGTAATGTGGAAAAGGGATTACCTCGTTTGTTTTTATGATATGAGATTAACTTTATTCTTTTGGTTTTATTATGGACATATAATAAAAGCTTATGAAAAGTTATAGTTTACTCCAATTTGTGTAACAGTGAAGTCAAGTATACATCTATGACACTAGTAAAAATAACTATGATTTTGTGGTTTTGTTTGAACTAGGGGAAGAAGTTACCTAATATGTTATTCCCCATTTACATAGAAAACATACATTTAGCAAAGCATGGTAGTGATTCTGGTGTGTACGACACTCATGGAAGGTATTAGTTATATCCTTAAGACCTTATTTATTCATGTCGATCGTAATCCAATCTAAAGATCCAATTTAAATTCCGTGTCTAAGGATTGTTCATTCCAAGTTTGAGGAAATATTTCACAAGCATGCACACGTAAATTCGGATGCCTTGACTGCAGATGAACTGAATGAATTTGTTAAAGGAAATCGAGAACCAAAAGATTACAAAGGATGGTAGGAACATATAGCGTTAACATTTTACTCATCATGCATATGGTTTCTCTTGACGGAATACTAATATATAAACTTGTAACACGTTATGTAGGATCGGAGGCCTTGTCGAATGGAAGTTCTTGCATCACATTGCCAAGGACAATAACGGGGTATTAGCGAAGGATACCATCAAAGTGGTTTACGATGGAAGCTTGTTTGAAAAACTTGCAGAGCAAAAGACTAATTCAGCAAAAAAGAAGCATACGTAGTAGAAGCTATGGGTATTAACATATTTTAATAAAACTTACTATAACTAAATTATTAGGATACTTTTTTTTGCATCAAAAAATATAAAGAAACATATGTGAAGGTTTATACTTGTATTAGCTTATACAATTGTTAATGTGTATAAGGAATCGTTGTCGGGTGTAATATCACATCCATATCTCATAAGTGCTCGGATATGTATATATATCAAATAATATATGTTCGGGAAATTATGTGATCCTATAGGTACGCACGCGTTAATACGTAAAACAATAATATATTAATATATTACGTGTAACATATTAATTAGTGATAAATAAACGAGCGTTAAATAATTTGTTACTTAACGAAATATTATTAACGGTCATTAAATGTTAATACGAGGACCTAATAGTAAAACGTTGGAAAGTTGAGTTCGGGATTTTTCCTTTTGGCCCTTTAGCCGATCGGTGCAAGACTCCAATTAGGAGTGGGAGTGCTTGACTTGCTAGCCAACTCTTGTATGCCTATATAATGAGTCCTTGAATCATTATTTAGGTTACACACTTGAAAAATTAATCCCTAATTTTCTCCTCTCCTCTCCTCTCTTGTATACCGATTGAACCAAACAACACTAAGGGTTTCGGTTTGCTCGATTGACTTCAACAACACCAAAAGGTGTTCGGTTCTTGCTAGTTTTCAAAGATCAAGAGTTCGTTTGCGTAATCACTACTAGTACTAGCATACGTTATTGTTTGCTAAGAACGTATTATGTGTGTTACTTATAGAGGATTCATTGTTTAAATCTTGGTGGTTTTCGTGCGTTTCTTTGTCTTACACACGCGCGTGTATTTAAGACTTTGTTCGTTTGCTTTATTGCTAAAAGGTACATAATTCTTGATCCTTATGTTGATTACATATACAATAGGTTCTTTGTCTTCTGTTGCGTACTCGTGTTTATTAAAGTGTTAATAATTTATAAAATCCAACAGTGGCATCACGAACTATCGTATAGTATTTGTAATTACATAACAAAGGTAAAATTGACATATAAATCGGTTTCTTGGTTTTAATTTTAAGCCCTTTAGGCGATTTTTTAGATAAAGATTCTATCTTTATGGTTGATAAAATTTGTTAGACGAAACCCTAGGTTTATGAAATTTTACGTGTTAAAATTGATATATTATTGTAATAATTGGTAGTTTATATTATAATTACTTGTTAATTGATTATTTGTGATGAACACATGCATGTTTATCATGGATAATATGATTTGATATATGATATATGTTTTCTTGAATTAATTGTCAATTGTTTTACATGCAAATCGGTGATTAAAGTATAACAGACACATAATAAGTAGTTTTTTTAGTTGCGGTTTGTATGACACCCTGTCACTAAAAAAATTGTAATTTATTCATACTAAGTCAAAAAATTTGAAAATTTTATGGTAGATCCACGACTCAGTAGGCTACAACGTTATAGTTTACTGGTAAGGATGGGGAAGACCCCTTCCTTTTTTGGTCGGGGCCTGAAGTCGACTTAAATTACTAATCAGCTTTTATGTGCTATGTGATATATATTTGTATAAGGCTTACGCAATCGATTATATCGATGTATGTGGCCCGATTCATTGGAGGAGGAAGCCTAATGTGAGTATATATAATTTTAATTATTCGGTAATTACAATCATCGTTTTATGATTTCCATGTGTTAATTGTTAATTGTTTAAATAATTGTTATGTGTATTAGTTGTTTATATTTGTTTTCTTATAAGTTGTGACTTGTGTAAAAACAAAAGGGTTTTTCAGAAAAGACAATATAAATATGACTAATAATATATGAAACTAGATTTATTATAAACTATTAATTGTGAAGTCTTATGTGTCACTCAGGTGTGGTAATCTATAATGTTGGGGCTTATACCTCAACATCTCACGACGAGACATCCAATTCAATATGTTTATAAAGTGTTTTCAAAACTAAAAATCAATAAGATTACCAATGATGAAATTTGCTTAAAAACCATTTACTTGCTAGACTTGCACAATGGTTCGAGGTATCTTGTGGTAAGGCTTAAGGTGTAGGGTTTGAATCACTTTTAATCTTTTCTCGCGCACTACATGCTTCGGCATATGAGGTAATTATTGAAAGAACTTGTTTACTTGTACACTTGAAGAGCAATATAGGGTTTAGTCATTCTTTAATCTTTTCCTGCGATAAATTTTATGATTCTTGTTTTGAAAACATGGATTGAACTGTCAGTTTGTTTTAAAGGTGTATTATCACTATTGTATGCACATGTTGGTATGGAAAATTTAGTGATACACCATAATAAATAAATTAATTGAGTAAAGTTTTTTCTTAAATCTAAAAAGTTTTTTATTAAATCTATGATACGAAAATGTACGCATACTTCTTCGTATATATTTGACACGTCAAATATTATACCCTTTAAAATAAGTTGTTTGCCACCCAATTGTAAGAACACTTGCAATTGCCTTTTACTTTGCGTGAGACATGGGTAAATTGAAACATAAGGTGATCATTCACTCATCGTGAGACAGTGGTGTTATAATCACAGTTTTTAATTGGGCGACTTAGTCGGGTTAAACTTGTGAGACCTTAAGCTCGATGCATAGATGGGATGAAACATGCTTAAACACTTTTGCTTGATCACAAGTGAAATAAGTAAGTCCGATAATATTCTAGGAATTGCACTTGTCTTGCAATTATTGATCGTCAATTACCTTTTGAATACACCATTGCTAGCAGATCAACTGATGTAATGATGGTATGTCATTAGGATCCTATCCTTTAGAAAATTGATTGTTTATATGGTTAAACATGGGTAGTTAATTAACTTTAAGGAGTATTATCAAAAATACTAAATTCTTGAACCTTTGTAGATGGCATTACCTGCTTAAAACATAAACCATTCGGCTTTCAGGTTGATGCTCGAAAGAGAAAAACTTTCGGGTACTAATTTCAATGATTTCGTCAACTAAGGATTGTCCTTAGAGTTGAAAAGAAACTCTTTACCATTGAACAACCTATATCCCCTGCTCATGTTGCAGGTGTCAGCAATCAAGAATTGGAAGACTTAAACAAGATTTATGACATTCACAATGAGGTTGTATGTCTTATACTCGGTAGCATGTTGATAACGCGCATTTTATACATATTTCAATATGCGTTATTTGTGATTTTATATATATTTATTGGTTATTTATATGAAGTTTTGATACTTAATAGACTATATTTGCTATTATAGGTTCATGTGATGTGTCATGGAAGAAAACGAAAGAATACACGAAGATATGGAGCTTAAACGAAGAAGTAAACTCAAGTTCAATATCTCCTGACATCTGTCCATTGTTTTGGCCATAACTTAAGCATATGAACTCCGTTTGACGTGATTCAACTGGCCATAGAAAGGGGAATCAATTATCTACAACTTTGATTTTTGGTCCAAGAGCTGAAAAGGCACCAAAACCGTCGTACTTGCCAATAAGTACGACGCACTTTTTATTGAATCGAAGTACGGGGCACGAATAAACAAGTACAACGCACTTTGCGTCTGCAACAGCAAAAATGCATTTATTTGAGTCTCATTTACTCCATAACGATCATATTACCATGGCTTGGTCCCCAAGTGTTAGAAAACCATAAATATCACCCATTTGTGTCGGGAGTATCATATATTGTGATAACTGGTGATTTTTCCTAGGTCATAGTATCCTAAATACTATGACTGTATATCTACATACTACCATTTCATCAAATTTCTATAGCAAAACTCTTAGTTGACTTTTGTTGACATCTATTACGCTAACCAGAGACTGTCAAATACCAAATTTCTATATTAATAAATCACTTTTGGATTCAAATTTCTATTTTCTAAACGTCTACGATCACATACGATGACTTACCGGGAAATCTTCCCGCGCGCAACGAAAAACATCACACAACTTGTACGGGCACGACAATAAGTTAAATTATGTCTAATTATCTTAAATCATTTTAATAAAACTTATATTCTTATAAGTTACTTCATATTTCTAGAAAACGTTTGCATAAAACGTGAATTAACGAGTTTCATTTAGAATTAACGAAAACAGAATACTACACGAAACTTAAATCAAGTTCGATACTAAAAAGAAACACGATAACTTTAAGTCGATTTCTTTTAACATTTTAAGACATCTAAATGTATTTATAATATAAGCTTAATTGCGAGAAAACTGTTGGGTCACGATAATCTACAAACTAAGAACCATATACATCCCGACACAAGACAAAATCAACTAGGAATCCTTTCCTAGGATGCCATAATTGGCTAGGACCACAAGGGAACAACAAGGCTTAATTTTAGCTAAGTTGTCTAAGGCATGCATCATTTAACTTATTCTCATTTCATTTCAAAACACACACACTACTCCAAAACACAAAAAAAAAATATTCTCTCCTCCCTTATTTCTTAGAATCGGACGAACACACACAAACCATAAATCCATACATTTTTCAACTTTGATCAAGAACACGAAAGCTAAAACATATTCGGGTTTGATTCTAGTAGTCGTGGGTATATAAAAACAACATTTGGGTTCTGTGTTCAAACTTAAATCCTCTCTTAAAAACCCTCTTTTGTAAGTATTTATTTCATTGATTTTCTGGTACATTTATGTTTATAATCATGCTAAAACACTAGTTGTACAATGCGTTTTGTAAAAATCTAAACTTTAAAAGTGGTGAAATCACATAAAGGGTGCGTTTGGTTCGAAAGTAAAGGAAAGAAAACATAAGGAAAGTGTCATTTTAATATTTTGGATGTGGTGGTAAAATAATATTTTGTTCATAAAAAGCTTATAGTTTATTTGCTTATTTATAAGCAAAGAGTGCTTATTAGGGCTTATTTAGGCCTCGGAAAAAAGGGAAATCAAAAGAAAGTGCGTTTTGTCTTGTTACGAATCTTTTTGGTTTATTTTCTTGGCTTATCGTAGCTTATTCTCGAAACTATAAAGACTTCAAACTTATTAGCTTATTTTAAATACTTTTCATGGCTTATTTTTGGGCTTCTAGGTCTAGGCCTAAAAAGGAATAAATAAGCCGTAGCTTATTTAGACCTTATTGGTCTCGGCTTATTTTTCAGGTTAATATCTAGCTTATTTTTTTTTATTTTAATGAGCTTATTTTCTTATTATGAGCTTATTGGACTTGTTTCGATAAACTTTGGGCTAAAAATGAGTTTTGAATATTATTATATATATATTGAACCGAATGGCCCATTAAGGGCCCAATAGTTTTGGCTTTTGGCTTGATAAGTCAAACGGCTTATTTTCGGACTTATTTCTATTACTTAACCGACTTATTTCGTTTGATATTTGGAAATGTCAATATTGAATCGTTATGACTTATATTGGTACCTATTATTTTGGAATAATAATACTAAAACTAAATTTATATTTGAGATTTCGACATGTTTCGTATACGGCATGTTATGGTGGGATACTTAGACTTATTTAAAACGAACTTGATTGTTGGATGAATATTGGACTAAAACGTGAAATGACTAATGGATTAAAACTTGAACTAAACACTTATGGATTACTAATGGGCCATAAGGCCCAATAACTATCAAACCATATACTAAAACTTAGATTATTTTCGTATATACGTCATACAACTTAGCGCACGTGTAAATTTCTAACTAAAGTATTTCGCCTTATTTAAACATAATGGACTTTAATTTGATAAATGAGTTGATTAGTGGGCTCGAATTTGGGTTAAGACTTAACTAGTAATTACGGACTAACATGGGGCTTTTGGATCCAATAAGTGAAAACAAGTGAAATTAGACTCCTCAAACAAATTATTGAATCAACTTATGAAAATTCGGGTTTATTATAGGTCTAGGATCGTCAAGATAGACATTTGAAATATGGTTCGATAAAACGTGGCGAAAATATGTGGTTTTAGCATTTTGTTGGAAATTGATTATTTGAGGAAAAATGTGTGAATATGAGGTTTAAGACCTTGGAAAGTGTTTATAAACAAGCGGGTCATGCCAAAATTTTATAAAAATATTATTCTTAGAAATATTTTACTAAGACTTACTTTCTTAAAAATCCGACAAAAAGACGAAATAATAAAATATTATTATTTTAATAATCGACTAAAAGACGAAAAAGAAATTTATAATTTCATAAAGTATGAAACTCCTATTACTCACTTCGAATACTTAATACGTGTTAATACTAATGATCTAAACAACTCATTTAAATAACTTGGGGATCCGGTAAATAGCCTAAGCATCTTTATCTCTTAAATTCTTTATTTCTTAAATTCTTATTTCTTTAATTTTTAATTATTTAATTCTTATTTCTAAATTCTTTAATTCTGATTTATTTAATTCTTATCTTTTTAATTCTTATTCCTTTAAGTCTTAATTCTTTAAATTCTTATTTCTTAAATTCTTATTTCCTAAATTCTTATTTCTTCAATCCTTATTTCTTTAACTCTTACTTACTTATCATACCAAGTGCATCGAGCCAAACTATTCAACCACCACACAACAATAATACGAAACTCTCTTTACAACAGTTATACAAACTCTTTTACAAATACTATTACAAATGCTTGTTCATTAAGTCGTTTTCATATAACATATCACTAAGTTAAAACCTATTAATAGGTTGTGGCCGGGCATCATTGCACGTTAGTTAGTGATCATCTATTTTTCAGCTACTATCATCTTTATTTGAGGTGAGTTCTCGTAGCCCCACTTTTTAAACTATTTTTCGTTAGGGGAAAATGATACTCAAGTCTATTTCGAACTGCTTTGACTTCTGTGCAAAACCTCTTATTCTCTGGACAATGTTATGTGTTTATGATTGCATGTATGAATGCTATGAGATCTATTTATGCAAAGTTCTATTTGGACTTCTACTCATTATTACTTAGTCGACTGTGTAGCTCCAGCTGGTAGGCGATAGCTTTTGAATTCTATATGCGCGTGGACCACTATTGATTTGTTGATTGGGTTTGGACTATTATGGTATGCTGTGTTGTTATGTTGGAATTCAAAATACTCCTGCTTGCATTCTGCTTCTATATTACACTGTTGTCCACTATTAAATTCTAGCACAGCAGCTGAGTTTACTTCTAAACCTACAAGCTCACCAACTTTATGTTGACCTTTCGAGTATCATTTTTAGGTGTGATCAACATTTATTATTTGAAGGTATTAATAATCATAGATCTTTACTATCAGGATGTTCTCTAAAGATAAGAGTTCTACTATTTAAGATCTGATTTTGTGAAACATTGTAACCTAAATTTCTTGTAACCGAGTATGGTATAATCGTGTATCTTATGCGATATCTTCGAAACATCGCACCTCGTGTTTTCGCTCTTAGCGGGGTGTTACAGATTGGTATCAGAGCCTAAGGTTATAGAGAATGCCAGTTTTTCTAAAATAAAAACGCCACTATAACCAAACTAAAGTTTTCGTAAAACCTCAAACATGATAAAAGTTGACTAGCCCGAGCATTCCATTGTTTTTCCTAAATTATGCATAGCCAGATCAACTATGCCTAATTCACGAATGATCATGGAATGATGGGGGTGGTTTCCTTAAGTTATGTTGGGGTGAGCATAAAATCCTTAGATCACCTGAAAATGCCTTGGCCATGAACGTACTTGTTTCATATATGTACTTTTACATTATACCCTTGTACAAAATTCACTATGCTTGCCATTATCTGAATCATCATTGCTTGTTTTTACGTGTTACCTTGTTTGCATTACATGTCGCTTTGCGTGACTATTATATTCTTATTATCTGACCACTATTGCCTATGCTTGCCTTGCAAGCTTTGCATGTGGCCTTACTACTATATGATCTCTATCGCGGATACTTGGCTGACATGCTTGCCTTGTAATGCTCTATATGTTTCCATGCATACTCATACTTTTCTACTACTTACTTATACAAGCAGGCCTATACCATTATTTTCTATCTTGAATACTATACTAAACACTATTTTGAATATGTCCCAACATTGAGTTGTCGGACGGTCAACGTTGAATACATTATTTTGGATATGTCATTTTGGTGATACTACTTGGGATACATTATTTTAAAAATACTATTTTGATATATTTACTTTATATACTAATTTGGGTACACAACTACACAGTTGTTTCCCTATACTATTATGGCATGGTTATCACATGCCCTGTCTCCCCCACACTACTCACCTTATTAGAAGGTCTAAATACACCGCATTCTAAGCCGATGAATTCATCCTTAGTCGCACTAAGAAACAACTCACTGACCAGCGTAGTCGCAATTGGTGGTCCTGTCATACAATTTGGGCTTTAAAGACTACAAATAGGACAATAAGATTCATGAGGAAATAATAACCTTTGGCTAAATCCCTCACGTCAATCATGATAAAAATGGTCACCCTAGTGTTCGTGTTTCGGAGATGGTACCAATATGGAAGACCCGAAGTCCTTCGGTCATAATTTTTTATACAATTGAAATGTTTTCTTATAAACTTTACGAAGTATAAAATTTGGGATTTCTATGGTTGATAGTTTTAACTATAAACCATTTCGAACACATGTTCAAACGTTAATTTTCTTCAAATTCAAAATCCAGACCACATATGAAAATCGCTTAGTCGATACACAAATTTTACAGACACCTTTTCACATGACTATAATTTATGAGAACTTCAAACAATGTTGCTCCAAACTACATTTATGGTTAAAATTTCATAATGGTTTACTCAAATAAACGTCGTTAACAAATTTTAAAACCATGCCTCCGAGAAGGGACACACACTACGTCTATGCACTATTCGGCCATTAGAAATGAACCGAACATCTCTGATTATCAATAAAATAATTTTGAACGCTCCAATCATTGACACCAGGTTTTGCCCTTAGAGACTTTGATTTATAGATCATCATCTTCAAACTTCTCATACGCCCGACTACACGTCCCTCCTTGATATTTTCACATCAGGGGAGGTCTTCTGAAATTCTTTTATATCAACTATGATATTTTTAGCAATGTTCATCCTCATTATTCAAACTCTAGCTGGTCCTACCCTTTCTTTTCAGTATGACGTCAGAAACTACGCTTACTCTTCGTAGGCAATAAGGACGCCACCGTCGCGACCCTTTACTAACCTCGCTTACGCTACACGACTTGATATGAGAACCTTCTTACGAAACAT
The DNA here is from genome assembly GCA_026074375.1 of Tanacetum coccineum. Classification (NCBI taxonomy): domain Eukaryota; kingdom Viridiplantae; phylum Streptophyta; class Magnoliopsida; order Asterales; family Asteraceae; genus Tanacetum; species Tanacetum coccineum. The sequence goes on from BQNB010018248.1 coordinate 26,261, forward strand.
GTACGTAAGACTCTTGGGGTCTGTACAAATAATACACTACGTATCATACAAATATCATCTCTTATAATTTCAAGTCAAGACTACGACTACCAATCCCATACTACGAATTTGATATTCCTTCGCATATCCTTCAATTGCCTTGAAACAACTTTCTTCACATCTAGAAGCCTTCATTCTTACTTCTTCAATCTTCGTATACGACGATCGTTCCTCCATCCGGAGATGCAGCCTCAAGCAAAACGTCCTGATCGATATGTACTAGTAACAAGTGTTCATGCTAATCTACACCGACTCATACCCTATTTCGTATAAGCCATTTTAGATTCTGACAAAGATCATATAGAGAACAACTAAATCCTCCTCTTCCCAATAGATACATAATGTTCTGCATCACGACGCTTCCTCCCCTATCGTCTTTATAAATTTCCCTCTAAAAGACTCACTTGCCTCGACTGTACCCCTAACCTTCTTCGCAAACCTCTTCAATCTAAGTCGTAGATACCTATTCGTTTGTTTAGAGCGAACCCATAATTAAGCAGACTTTTCAAAAGCATTAAGTTTGTAATAAGAACTTGGTGCTTAGCTTAATTTCATGACAATTCTTATTTGATTGAGTTGTGGAGTTAAGTTTGATTCAAAGTTGTTATCTAGCTTAAGGTTTTTGATAATTTTGCTCAAAGACGGGCAACTTTACCCTCGCTAACATAGCCGCCTGATGGTTACTTTAGACTGACATTCCTTTCCACTTAGTAGGACAAGCTTGGATAGAAATGCCATGATTTCAGCTTTTGAAGTATTTGACCATGTCACATAAACTATGACAACAACACTAAGTACTGTTTGACTTCTAATTCTTTCATGATGAAATTGACCTCCATTAAATTCTAAGTATAAGCGTTAGTCTTTTGGAATAATAAAAGATAAACATTGTTGATTCTAATATAGTAGACTAGGTCGTTACACTGGACTAGCAGTTTCCTTAGTGAAATTATTCACCTTGACCTACGAACACCCTCTGGACTTTGGTGGTTGACATATGATGACCCTAAGTAAAACCTAACCGATGATTAACGAGTTACCACCCCCATAGGAAGTCAGTTTGATGATTGATTTCATGATACGGAATAACCAAACGAAACTCTCGTTAAGAAAGTTAAGCAAGTTAGACGGAAGACTTTAATTTCAAACTAAGAGGGAACTTAAAGCAAGGACCCGAAATTACTTAGAAATAAAGAGCAAGGCACTATAGACGTCACCACTAAACTACTTAAAGCATCGCATGGGTGCGACGCAAACCAGATCACCATCGGACACTCGACCGAGATTTCGCACTTTAGACAACTAGGAAAGGCCGACGATTTGAAAACGTAAGATCATCGACAACGTCTACTCAATGAAACATCCATCACCTCTGAAAGATATCCAAGCTAGCATTAGACTAAATCATGTTATAAAACCACAAGAAACCTCATTTCAAAAAACTAATCGAACGAAGGGAAACAGTACATCGTGCTAAATACCATTACCCATTCTTCCTACACCACAATACATGATGACTCGAGTTTAATTTCGGGACAAAATTCTCTTAAGGGGGTTAGACTGTGATAACCGGTGATTTTTCCTAGGTCATGGTATCCTAAAATACTATGATTGTATATCTACATACTACTATTTCATCAAATTTCTATAGCAAAACTCTGAGTTGACTTTTGTTGACTTCTATTACGCTAAGCAGTTACGGTTTAACCGACTGTCAAATACCAAATTTCTATATTAATAAATCACTTTTGGATTCAAATTTCTATTTTCTAAACGTCTACGATCACTTACCAGGAAATCTTCCCGCGCGCAGCGAAAAACGTCACACAACGCATACCGGCACAAAAATAAGTTAAATTATGTCTAATTATCTTAAATCATTTTAATAAAACTTATATTCTTATAAGTTACTTCATATTTCTAGAAACGTTTGCATAAAACGTGAATTTACGGGTTTCGTTTAGAATTAACGAAAACAGAAAACTACACGAAACTTAAATCAAGTTGATACTAAAACACACAATAACTTTAAATTGATTTCTTTTAACATTTTAAGACATCTAAACATATTTATAATATATGCTTAATTGCGAGAAAACTTTCGGGTCACGATAATCTACAAACTAAGAACGATATACATCCCGACACAAGACAAAATCAACCAGGAATCCTTTCCTAGGATGCCATAATCGGCTAGGACCACAAGGGAACAACAAGGCTTGATTTTAGCTAAGTTGTCTAAGGCATGCATCATTTAACTTATTCTCATTTCATTTCAAAACACACACTACTCCAAAACACAACAAAAAAATATTCTCTCCTCCCTTCTTTCTTAGAATCGTACAAACACACAAAAACCATAAAAATTTTCAACTTTGATAAAGAACACGGAAGAAAAAACATATTCGGGTTTGATTCTAGTAGTCGTGGGTATATAAAAACAACATTTAGGTTGTGTGTTCAAGCTTAAATCCTCTCTTAAAAACCCTCTTTTGCGAGTATTTATTTCATTGATTTTCTTGTACTTTTATGTTTATAATCATGCTTAAACACTAGTTGTAAAATGCATTTTGTAAAAATCTAAACTTTAAAAGTGGTGAAATCACATAAAGGGTGCGTTTGGTTCGAAATTAAAGGAAATAAAACATAAAGAAAGTGTCATTTTAATATTTTGGTTGTGGTGGTGAAATAATATTTTGTTCATAAAAAGCTTATAGCTTATTTGCTTATTTATAACCCGAGAGTGCTTATTAGGGCTTATTTAGGCCTCGGCAAAAAGAGAAATCAAAAGAAAATGCGTTTTTTCTTATTACGAATCTTTTTGGTTTATTTTCTTGGCTTATCATGGCTTATTCTCGAAACTATAAATACTTTGAACTTATTTGCTTATTTAAATAGTTTTCGTGGCTTATTTTTAGGCTTCTAGGTCTCGGCCCAAAAAGGAATAAATAAGTCGTAGCTTATTTAGACCTTATTGGTCTCGTCTTTATCTTCCACTCAGTCTGATATTCCTTTTCCTGCTCCTTTACCAAGTAGTCCGTGTTTGTCTTCTCTTCAGGTTGCTTGTCCTTCAACCGTCATTGAGCCACTGCAGTATTATCATTACTAACCTGAAAAACCTCAGCTTCACGATCCCTTTGAACTCCCTGTAGTTCCACTTCAAACCAAACACGTTTTTCATCATGTACTCTATGGACTCCTGTTTCAACACCAGGACCAAGTTGTTTGAACCCAACTTGTTTTGAACCTCTATGCTTTTGTACAATATTCCCATCGAGCTTTTTGATGTTTAACCTAGTATTCATACTAGCCATTCTTTTAACCCTTTACTAACCGTTTAACCTTTTGTAAATTTACCTACACAAAACACGATCTAGCAAAGTAACCCGTTTGTAGAAACCCTTGCTTTATCGATATAACCCTAAGAATAAACCTTCTTAAAAATCAATCAAACCAAGAAACCCTTCAAAAACCAAAACCCCTTCTTAATCAAATATTGATTAAACCTTGGAAATCAGACCATCCATTCAAATCGACAACCCTTAATTCAAGAAAGTACCCGACGCTTTTTGAAATAACCCTTGTCGTACTTTTATTTTTGCAAAACAATTTCTTGTAACCTAAGAAACCTTGCAACCTCGACAAGTCTTGGACTTATTCTCCGACCCTTTGTTTATTCTGATAACCTTGTGATATAAACCTTACAACACCGAATCAAACAAAGTACCTTGTGCAATAACTCTGTTAAGTCTTCTATACCTTGCCGCAGACCCGGATAATCGAAGAACTCAAGAACCTTTACCTGTCGATACCCTGCTGCTCCTTGACGTCAAAAAACGTCAACACCAAGAACTTTTGTTGTCGAGAACCTGGTAGCCCAAACAGAATAGAACCCTCCTGTTCCTTCTAAAAAAACCGAACGACAAAGACCTCTTCTTGATCGATCCTAGTTAACCAGAGAACCCGCGAACCTGAGCTCTTGATATCACTTGTAAGATTCGATCACCCTACAACCTGGTTACTATTGCGGAATAAATCCGATCTTGAAGACGAACACAACCCAGTAGATTATGTATGATAAAAAAAGGAAAAGATGCACAAAAAATAACCCTTAATATTACATGTTTATTGAGTAAGGAAAAGAATAAAGTATAAACCCCTTTCCTCTTTACCTCTTTTTATAGAGATGAGGAGAGAGAACAAACAGGTTGGAAAGAATGATGTATAAAACCCCTCCCCCTCACCTCCTTTTATAGATATAAGGGGAAGGATGGGCTTGGGCCGTAGAGAAACCCAACAACCCTAATATGGCTATAATTAGAGCTAAATTTATACTAAACCCCCTAACCTATTGACTAAAGTGAATACTATATCTAACAATATCTATGACACTAGTAAAAATAACTATGATTTTGTGGTTTTGTTTGAACTAGGGGAAGAAGTTTCCTAATCTGTTATTCCCCATTTACTTAGAAAACATACATTTGGCCAAGCATGGTAGTGATTCTGGCGTCTACGACACTCATAGAAGGTATTAGTCATATCCTTATAACCTTAATTATCCATGCCGATCATAATACAATCTAACGATGAGATTTACATTTCGTGTCTAAGGCTTGTTCATTGTTTGATGAAATACTTCACAAGCATGCACACGCAAATTCAGATGCCTTGACTGCAGACGAACTGAATAAATTTGTTAAAGGAAACCGAGAACCAAAGGATGGTAGAAACATACAGCTAGCGCCAACATTTTACTCATCATGCATATGGTTTCTCAATCTAACAGGATACTAATATGTAAACTTGTAACACGTTATGTAGGATCGGCGACCTTGTCGAATGGAAGTTTTTGCACCACATTGCCAAGGATAATAACGGGGTATTAGCGAAGGATACTATCAAAGCGGTTTACGATGGAAGCTTGTTTGAAAAACTTGCAGAGCGAAAGACTAATTCAGCAAAAAAGAAACATACGTAGTAGAAGCTATGGGTATTACAATTGTTGATGTGTATAAGCAATTGTTGTTGGGTGCAATATCACATCCATATTTCATAAGTATGGTGTACGCTATTATCACAACTAAAGAAATGACATCTTAATCCTTACAACTATACAAATATTTTTTTAATTAGGCAAACTTGGAAATTAAACGCAATGTTTTTCACTTTTAGCGACACTCTTGTACCTAGTGACGATGCGTCACGAACAACAATTTCTTGTAGTGTTTTAATGTTTAGTGAATTGTTTTTTTCTCCCGCTTGCTGCAAATAATAAATTTTTGGTAAACACCATTTATGAACAACTTACTATTTTTAGGGGGCGTTTGGTTCATCAAAATTCAAAACATGGGGTTCTAAATACAGTATGGTTTTTAATTTATTGTATTTAGAATATCAACATTTAAAATGTGGCTCTCTGTTTGGTTTGCATCAATAGAACAAAATACATGAAATGTGGGTAACTTTAAATGACAACATTGCCCTTCTTAGTCCTAAAGATCATCTTCACTAATTATCCTACAAAAGAACAAAAACAATCTGAAACAAATAATGTATACATAATCAAAATTGCTTCTTAAAAGCAAAATCTTTACATCAAATGGCATATATCAAGCAAACATCAATGACAATTTCTTTAATTTTCGCAAACTGTTACATGCTCAAATCATTGATTGTCAAAATTATCTTTTTATTTTGCTTTACCATTTCAAATATCTACAAATCAAATCTGAATCAAACAACCCAATATCACAATGGTCAACGACCCTTACCAGGGTAGATTTAAGAATGGCATATCTTTTTTCAAGTATGAGAATAACAAGGACCAAGACTGAAAATTTTGAGGTATCGAGCGAGAAAGAATTAATAAGTTACGGTAAATTAAAATCGAAACTTGAGTCATGATAGAATATGAAAAATATAAAGACAGATTATGAAGAAACACAAGAGCACTAGATATGGGTTTTAAGTAGAAAGAAAGAAAATGGGGATTTTGGGAAGAAACAAACAACAAGCCAAGTAGGGATAATTCAGTCTTCTTTGTACTTTTGTGTGGGCCACATATACATGACCCACATAGGTTTTTAATTTTAAACACACCAAAAACCATTTAAATTGCACCAACCAAACACGCCCTCAGTGTCTTATTCTAAACCATTTACTAATTTAAATATCATTATGAACTATCGAAACCCATAGTTGCCAGTTTATTTTTTTGTTACTGGTCAAACCAGTCAACTTGACTTTTTTAAAATTTCCACCTCAGTTATCCATACAATCTCCCACTTACACTGTGTTCTCAAGTTTAATTTTGAAGAGAAAAGAAAGAAAAAGAAAGAAAACTTAAGTAAATTTGTGTTCTTGAGTTTTTTTAAGAAAGGAAAAAAAGGAAATGAAGGAAATGAAAGGAAATTTTGGGTTAAAACTTTCCTCCCATTTTGGGAGGAAATGGAAGGAAAGTAACATTTTACATGTCAAAAGACATAATTGTCCTTGCTTTTTTAACTTGAAACCTCTCAAACATGGGTATAATTGTAATTGAATCAATTTTTTTCCTTTCTTTTCCTTAAACTCAAGAACACAAATGTTTTTATTAACTACTTAAAGTTTTCTTTCCTTTACCTTTCTTTTCTTTTCTTTTACTTTCTTTTCAAAACTCGAGAACGCAACGTATTAATTCACACACTACCTGATAATCGCAGCCTGTTGGTGATTTTAGTGTCATCGACGGCCATTTAGGTAATGACGATTTACTAGAGACTAATGTGATTTCATATTCGGCTCAGATACGAGTTAGGAAAGTGTGGAGTGCACACTTGTTGGGTTAATATGTTTTCGACCATGACAAAAATGCAGGGGTCAAAGGGGTTGCGCCCCCTTGCGGGGTCAAGGGGCAGAGCCCCTTGCTGAGGTCCGGTTGTAACTGTTGAAAAACAGTTGTGAGAGTTAGTTTCAACCAACTTTAATTGCATTAAAACTGTCATCTAGAATCTGTTTTTAAACAGATTCTTTAGCCTCATTTACAGATACAAAAAGCACATACAATTCCTTTAATGTTCTTGCTTTGTAATCTGGTGACTAGAATACAAAGTGTTCTCTTCTAGAATTATCCCGATAAGGATTTTGTGCAACCCAGACATCTATAAGGTTGAAATACTTTATACGGAAAGTGAACTCAACACGATTCTAGTAAGATATCCAGACAAACCCTACCAATTTCTTACACAGCCAGCACCACCCCCACCTAATGATAATCGTCGCCGAACACGATGGTGGTTCCATTGATGTTAGAATACGGATCACGAGCATGAGCCGCCGCACGCTATATGGTGGTTCCATTGATCCATTTAGGTGAGAAGATGAGTACTACGTCATTTTTAGTAATGTTATGTGTGTGATATAATGTGTGCAAAGTTATTTATTTTTTGTTTAGTTGTGTGTGAGTTAGTGTTTGGTGTTTATAAGGGTCGATTAAGGCGGGAGAAGTGGGGTGAGTGTAGAGGTTGCGAAAGAGATGTGTGAAGATTGAGGTGGGAGGGTAATGGATATTCGTGGCGATGTAGAATGATTTAAAGTTCAGATGATCTGCCATTCTAGTAGGTTTGAGCTTAAGGAATAGTGAAGCAGATGAAGAGGGCTTAGTTTGATGAGTTGAATATGAAAAGAATATAATAACATGTGATTAAGATTTATTTATAACTAATGTTTAAGTGATTTAAAGTCAGTTGTTTAGGCCACTAATTGCTCATCGCATGGGTTTACGAGATATGTTAACCCATACACATGCAATATTAATAATATTTCTTGAGATTTACAACAGTTAACAACCTTGATTTACTGTGTAAAACTTCAGTTCTATACTACCGTTATTTTGAAAATCAGGATAAGCTCCATTTACTTTATGTTGCTGCAAAATCAACTATTCAAGTTAATCTAACTAGTTAGTTTCCTTGTTAAAACTAGTTGATGTTAGAATACTAGACAATGCTTGCATGTTAGCAGCAGGTCCGGACTCCTGGTGCGTTGGAGTCGGAATTGGCATCAGGTTTTTGGTGGTTAGGTGGTTGAGGAGATATCGGGGATGATCAAATCCATGAATAGTGGAGTCATATGATTGGAACCAAAATGGAGATAGATTGGACTTTCTGGTCAACTTGTTAGCCACTAACAAAAAAATAGAAGAGATATTATTAAGTAAAACAATTCATGGGGCCAACAAAAAGAAAATAAAAAAATAATGACATGAAAATAACATGCTTCCCGATTTGGTAGTTTATAATGATATTAAAATTAAGATTCATAATGAGACACTAAAAATAGTAGGGATAAAATCGTAGAATACCAACGAACTTTTCAAAATTTATCGATTTGGTACGTGTACTTCAAAAATTATCAATTTGGTACGTGTACTTTCATAAAGTGTTCTCATTTGCACATTTAGATGACGTGTCATACGTGATAGGCTAACACGTGACACATCAATAACGTGACACATCATCAAAATGTGCAAATGAAAACATTTTATGAAAGTACATGTACCAAATCGATAATTTTTGAAGTGCACGTACCAAATCGATAAATTTTAAAAAGTTCGTTGGTATTCTACGGCTTTATCCCAAAATAGTAAGTTGTTCATAAATAGTGTTTACCCTATCAAGACAAGGAGATGATTTACATGTATGTATTGCATGTGCGTACATTGTTTTGATTTAGTGACGCTTTTCCAATGAGTCACTAACAACAATTTAATAAACCACCAAATTCTTTTTTTGGAAAAGTAAATACATAGAAGCCAAAAATGATACTACAAAAGAAGCTCAAGCATAAAACTATTTAAGACACATCTCTAAATAGCCTAAAACTTGGCTAAACTTAAAAAGACTAAGGCACGTAACCCAAGCTCATACATATGTAAAATGTTGGACATACCCAACAAATAACCACTATATATATACCGACTCATTACATAATGGTTGAAACAAATATTCTTATGGCACAAATAGCTGCTTGCCAAAAATTATTGTAATCCTGCTGATATTTAGAGCAAAAAATAGTTCATCTTAACCCTTTCATACCACACACTTGCTACTACAACACCTTAACATGCATCAACACATAATCTTTTTTATGTAGATCTTTCAAATAGCCATCAGCATCCAATAGAACACTTGTAACACAACAATTTATATCCTTTATCAGTAAACTGGATGCACCTATCAAAAATGACTTCTGCACCCCATGAGTATCTCTTCCCATAAAAATATTCTCGCAACCATTTATGCAACTCTTTCTACCAAAAATCCAACCAATATTCTTTATACTTACATTGTTAATTCCTTTGACCCAATCACCCCAAAACACATAAACTGAGGACTCATTTCTAACCTTCAAAATACCTTTATTCCAAACACCCCCAAACCATATAATCAGAACAATCACTACTCACATCAAAATTATTTTTTCAATAATCACAAATGCATACTTACATTTACTAATACAATACCTCATATTACCTTTATTAATGATAAAAACCGTGTTACAACTCTAAAAACCAGTGTCACATCCGTTCTTGTAAAACTTGTCATATTTATGCCCAGAAAAGTATCTAAAAGCAATACCAAACATCACATCATCAATAATAGTCCAATCTATCACTAAAATACATCTATATGATGTGTTTGGAATGCAGCTAAACACACCAAGAATATTTCCACTCCTACCATCACATATATCATAACTGTAGACATAGTTGGCATAATACTTGTGTAAACTATAGAGTGTTGGAATTTGTTATCTATATAACCTATATAACACACTATAAACGCAGCGGATATGGTACCATAGGGATTGAGTATGACGTGACTAATTAACATAAAACAATAACCGGAAAGCGTAACTTTTAGCTTCTTGATTTTGCAAATAATAAAAGCTTCGAACACCCTTGTGTTCTTGATGAAACCCACGAAAACAAATCAAATCACAAAATGAGGTGATCTCTATAGCTAGTCCACACTACACATCTTTGATTTTACTACGCGAATGCTACTTTTTGAATCACAATAAACAAAATAAACACTTATGTTTGTTCTTAACCAAAATCAATTCACAAACCATTATGTGTTAGGGATTTGGAATAGCCAAGACGAAGGGAAAGAGGACCAAATAATGAATTAGGGAATTCATTATATAGCCTTGATAATTTAGTGGACAAGTTTGCACTCCTAATCCCTCCATAACCCCTATAGTCGGCCAAAAGTTTTAATATGGGTCCTCCATATTTAATTTTTGGTCTTTGGTAATTAATTGTACAATACACATTAATTTAATGGCTTAACGATAATTATTCGTCAAACAAACTAATTAACGATCGTTAAGTATTATCGTGAAATATAAATATAATTAATATATTACAATTAATATATTAATTACCATTAATTATTAACTAATATAATTCATTAAATATATTAATTATATTATTAACGTAGCATCTCGGTGTATACGTGTGTGACCGCATAGGCTCACATATCTTCGGGCGTATAAATATCCGTTTAACATGAGCACTTCCCAATACAGAAGGAGTAGAACCACAAGGTATTTAAATTATCTAAGCTAGGCTTACACCACTTCACATACCAAGTAACTTTATATAGTAACAATAAATATGAAGTAAAACTGCCAAGTATCACACCATGTCCAAACACCCTTATATCTTTAGTTTCTAAAGAAACAAGTGAATATAATCTTAACCATGTATAATACCAATATGGGTAGTAATCATAACCATAATAACTGATGTAATTATGATCATAGTATCCCAGGATACGAGATTGATACTACAATGAGCAAAGGGAAAACTCAATTGTCATGACCAATGCAAGAGTAACCAATTACTACAAGAAAAAGTAGAACATGTGACGATTGTTTCCCGGGCGACATTTGTCGCCCGGGAAACACCACTAAACGACAAAAATTCGTCTGACGTGGCACCAATTCTGATAGACTTTTTAGTCAAAGTTTGAAGAAAGTTTCCCGGGCGACATGTTGCCCGGGAAAGCTTGGTTAAAATTTGACCCAAAAAATCTACGAAAATCTTGGCGGCTATTTTTCCCGCTCACTTTCCCGGGCGACATGTTGCCCGGGAAAGGTTTTATTAAAAAAGTTAATTCACGTGAAGGATTAAGCTTAGCGATTAGTGTTAATTAAAGTGCGTTTGCCCGAGAAACTTTTAATTAAAATTTAACAAAAAGATTTAGCGAAACTCCTGGTGGCAATTTTTCCAGCTCACGTTTTCTGGGCGACATGTCGCCCGGGATTACTTATTTTATTAAAAAATTTAATTCTGTTTTTAAATCATTATTGTTTATAAAATATATTTTATAATTATAAATTTAATAAATAATAATTTATAAAGATACTTATAAAATATATAATTATTATTTAAAATATATAATTATTATTTAAAATATATAATTATTATTTAAAATATATAAATACTAAAAAAAAGATTTTGGTTTCTTGTGTGGTTTTAAAATATGCGTTTAACATATAATTATATAAAAACGATATAAAAAACACTTCGTTTTCTCGGTTCATTGTGTGGTTTTAAATAATAACTATATAAAAAAATACTACGCTTTCTCGGTTCGGTCAGGATATGCACTACCCTTCTATAGTTGAACATGATATACCGTATACTTTTTCAAGATGCACATTCGTCAATTAACATAAAAACAAACATTTATTTAGTTAAATATTATACATACCACTTGTAGTAACACAAGCGACTTACAAGCAGACACTTAAACATATTAGAACGATAATCATACGAGACTTACAAACCGAAGCTTAAAGCATACAAATTACATTCCAAATGACAAACTACTCCAAATCAAGTTTTCCCATGTTATTGTAAACTTCGTGAAATAGTGCGGCTGAATTAACTGTGTGTTATTCCGGATGCATATACATATCCACCATTGCCTCGAGTACCGTTATCTTATCAAGCAAGTGCTTGCAGTTTGAGGTGTTAAAGTTCCCAGAGAATAGCTTTGAGGTGTTGAAGCTCCTGGAGAATAGCATGGAGGTGTTGAAGATCCTAGAGAATAAATTAGAGTCGATGAAGATCCTAGAGAATAAATTAGAGTCGTTGAAGCTCCAGGAGAACCAACCAGTAGACGGACTCGTTCCTCTTTCCATAAAAAAAAGGGTTTTTGGCTTTAAATAGCCACGTACTTTTCCAAATATACCCATATGGTACGTGTACTAAATTTATTATCCATATGGTACATGAACTTTACATTTCGTGTCAATATGGTACATTTATTACCGGCTACTTGTAAAACCGGTTACTTTTTAGGAATTTTTTTTTTAAATAATCGAAATTTTTTTCTTACGGAATTATTTTTAAAGTTAAGAAAATTTTAAAAAATTAAAACATTTTTACCGTTTTCTTCGAAAAAATAAAAACATTTTTTTTAAAAATTTTAAAAGTTAAAACAGTTTTTTAAAGTTAAGAAAAATCTAAAATATAAAAAAAACTAAACGTTTTCCTTTGAAAAAATTCAAAAAAAATTTAACGATTTTATACAATTTTACGTTTTAAAAAGTACGAAATATTTTTTTAAAGTTTTGCAAAAAAATTCTAAATTTAGTACACGTACCATATGGGTACATTTGAGAAAGTACGTGGCTATTTAATGCCAAAAACCCTAAAAAAAATTACATCCAAAAGTATCTTCGAGAGGCTGTTAAAGAGTAAAGCTAATAAGTTTTAACAACTAACCACATTATTTATATATTACGCAAAAAAGCATGTAATTGTTCACCTTTGATCGTGGACATGCATAGTATAGTTTACCACGAGTTTTAGGTTTATACGATTCTCACAGAACTATATTTTCGGCTCCACAAGGACATTCAAAAGCTTCATATGGCACCATCTTCACCATAATAGGAGTGTGATATGTTTGTGGTTGTGATGGTAAGAATGTGTGTGATCTGTGGGTGATTGTGAGGATAATATCTGCTTTTATGGTAAAAAAACAGTTTTTTAGAGGGAGAATTTTTCGGAGTATTTAGAGGGATTTTTAGCAGGAGAATTTGGCGGGAGTATAGGGCTACAGGAGGAATTGGTCGAAATAATTCACCGGAGATTGAGACACTTAATTATCATGTTCTAGCTATTTATGGGTAATTTCTAAGTAGTTTTGCTACCTTTGATATGACTATCATTGTTATAATGATAACATATGGACTCATCGATTAGACATCTAACGTGAAACGATAACATATCGACTCATTCGTTGAACATCTAATGTGTAACGATAGCATATCGACTCATCCGTTAAACATCTAATGTACAACGATAACATATCGACTCATCCGTTGGACATCTAATGTACAACGATAACATATCGACTCATCCGTTGAACATCTAATGTATAACGATAGCAGAGAATCATCGCGAAGAGGAAGATCAAGAAGGAAATAATTCACCGGAGATTGAGACACTTACTTATCATGTTCTAGCTACTTATGGGTGATTTCTAAGTAGTTTTGCTACCTTTGATATGACTATCATCGTTATAATGATAACATATCGACTCATCCGTTGGACATCTAACGTGCAACGATAACATATCGACTCATCCGTTGAACATCTAATGTGTAACGATAGCATATCGACTCATCCGTTAAACATCTAATGTACAACGATAACATATCGACTCATCCGTTGAACATCTAATGTACAACGATAACATATCGACTCATCCGTTGAACATCTAATGTATAACGATAGCAGAGAATCATCGCGAAGAGGAAGATCAAGAAGGAAATAATTCACCGGAGATTAAGACACTTACTTATCATGTTCTAGCTACTTATGGGTGATTTCTAAGTAGTTTTGCTACCTTTGATATGACTATCATCGTTATAATGATAACATATCGACTCATCCGTTGGACATCTAACGTGCAACGATAACATATCGACTCATCCGTTGAACATCTAATGTGTAACAATAGCATATCGACTCATAATGTACAATGATAAGATATCGATTCATCCGTTGAACATCTAATGTACAACGATAACATATCGACTCATCAGTTGAACATCTAATGTACAACGATAGCAGAGAATCATCGCGAAGAGGAAGATCAAGAAGGAAATAATTCACCGGAGATTGAGACACTTACTTATCATGTTCTAGCTACTTATGGGTGATTTCTAAGTAGTTTTGCTACCTTTGATATGATTATCATTGTAACACCCCCAAAATTCAGGACAACGCAGCGGAATGGTTACATTGGGGTGCTACTTCAGGGCACAAAACATAAGTCACAGAAAACGACCTTAAAATGGACGTTTTAAATAAAGTCATATTCTATTTAATAAAAGATCAGAGTTGCAACAGGTTTCATTTATAATGTATTAGAAAACATTGTCAAAACGTTTGTCAAATAGTACTCAAGTTATTAAGCCTTCAAAAATATATATATCCGCGCGACTCGAATGCTCCCAATGCTCCACTAGCAAAATAGTAACCTGAAAATACATGCTAAAACGTCAACAATAATGTTGGTGAATTCATAGGTTTAAGTAAAAAGCAGTATTGAAATAATTTAAGAAATATTTCAGAAGAAAAGTAGCGTTACAACATTTAAAAGTGTTATTTCCGAAATCCAAGTAGTGATTCAGTAAATCAAGAAGTATTTAAAAGTGGACCACAAGATCGAAGTAATGGTGGACTAAGTACATATTCCGAAGTCCAAAACAAGTAATGTAGACAAGAGAAACACATTCATCAAGTCTAAGTATATATTATTGCACTAAGCTCATGACACCGAAGCCTTAACTAGATTTTTGCCCCAATCAGAATATAGGATGCTTGCCAACACCCTAACATCTCTCAATGTTAAATGCACCCGATCAAACTAGTGACCCAAGTAAGGGTGGGGGTGACCCCAAAGAAAGGTGGGGATTGTCAATCCCGATAGATCTATCCACAACACTCGCGCTCACGACACTAGCAACTGACGGTTCATGATAAACAGGGGACTTAAGTGGCAGAGAAGGTACTTAGGAGAGATATAGAGATAGAGAGAGATAGAGTGATAGAGAGAGAGACCATCTGGATAGCATACACTTTGTAAACACTTGTGTCCGTAGTAAAACAATCATGTCTAAAATTCACGGTTTCAAATATAGGTATTCACGATCTCAAATCATGTAGTAAACAAATCAAGCTTTAGTAAAAATAATCATGTAACGTTTACGTATAGAAATCAATAAGTTTATGTAGTAAAACGAGCACGTATTCTCGCCCCGAAAACAGTTTATGAAAACCATTAAAGAGAAAAGGTGGGGCTATGAACTCACAAAGTATTGAAAGGTAATTGTACTGTAGTAAAATATATGAGTTTGTAAAAGAGCATGTATTCCCCTCGCGGGTTTATAAAACATTAAAAAGATTGAAATGCGAGACTATGAACTCACAAAGTATTGAAAGGTAATTGTACTGTAGTAAAATATATGAGTTTGTAAAAGAGCATGTATTCCCCCTGCGGTTTATAAAAACATTTAAAAAGATTGAAATGCGAGACTATGACTCACAAAGTATTGAAAGGTAATTGTACGTAGTAAAATTATATGATTTGTAAAGAGCATGGTATTCCCTCGGGGTTTATAAAACATTAAAAAGATTGAAATGCGAGACTATGAACTCACCTTGAGTGAATGGAAATCAACAAGTATTCAAAATAGAAAATGCGTCACGAAGGAATCCGAAGGCAACCTAATCCAATATAGGTCGTATAAGTACTAAACACTTTGATTATTTATAGGTCGTATAGCTCATCATACTATCGTTCGGGCTATCATAATTAAGAGGTCGTGTAGTGAACGTATGAGGAGCTAGGACACTTTAAATCGTAAATCCAACAACTCGTCGATACGCCACCCCGAAGAGGCCTCATTATGAAACTCCCTAGTAATATAGTACTTTGATTCTATACCACATATAGGTCTATTAGTTAATCACCATCTAATTGTGTTTGTGAAAAATGATTAAATCCCATTTGATAAATAAATGCCATGTATTAAAGCTCGTATAATCGTTAAATAGTTCAATCGCCTTTGTAAAATAACATTTATAAAGTTTAAAACAAGTATAAATATTATTTAAGTGATTCCAAAATGTTTCGCAAAAATTTATAAAAAAACGAACCAACACTATTCATCTCAGGAAATAGTGTCTAGTTTACAAAATATACATCCGAAAATTATGAAAATCGGCAGGTTTATGTAAAATGCCGTTCCGAACAACTTTGTAGTTTTACATTTCGACTCAATCAGACCCGAAGGCCCTCGAAAATGAGCTTCAGCAGCTGCTGAAGCGTGCACAGTTTTTCAGCTTATATATATAATGTTCGATAACTTTGAAACGTCGTATCTTACTCGTTTTAACTCCGTTTTTAGTGATTCTTTCGAGTACGTCTTCGTAATTAAAAGGTTTTATAATATTTTCCAAAAATGTATTGTTGTAACAGTAATAATTTTATAAATTAGTTTTTATAAAAGTTTAGTTAACGTATAACTCGTAAACTATGATCTTATTCGTTTTATAAATCCGTTTTTCGGAGTTTCTTACCTTTTGGATCGTCATGGGGGGGGGGGATTGTGAGAATTTATTAAAAATATAAAATTAATTGTTATTTACACGAATTGTGGACAGAAACTTGGTGGTGACTTTGATAACTAATTTTCATGTTAAAATCCTAAATTGGTGATTTAGTTTATAGAACATGTAAACACATAAAAATTGAATAAAGTAAAGACATGAAAGTTTTTTAGATAACCTTTAATGAGATTGTGTGTGATGAACCGAGTAATTTATAACCCTTGTTTAGATATAAACCAAAGCTTGAAATTATGAAAATCCTAGATTAGGTTATAAACCTTAATCTTACTTTCTTTGTTCAAATACTTGCTAATGGTTAAACCAAGGGCTTGCAAACACCTTGTATATCTTAGAAATGATGTGTGTGGCTTGAATTATGTTAAAGATAAATTTGAATGGATATGTAAAAATGGGGTTTGTTTGCGCATGAGCTAGAGAGGAGGAGGGAGAGATTGAGTGGTTTCTTGGCTAAAATGTACTATGTAGGAAAAGAGTGAATGCTAAGTAGTATATATAAATAAGGGTGGTCAAAGAAAGGACAAGGTCCTTTCAAAAGGGGGGGAAAGTTGGTCTTGGGAACAAGATGAGTAAAATGAGGAAAGTCTTGGTCAAATTCAATTAGTCATGGCTAGGTCTTTACTAGCTAATGTATGTATATGCCTTAACATTAATACTTATGTTTCTTTGTCACCAAATAGTTGAGATTATCTCATGAAAAAGAGGAGAAATATTTACTAGGTATTTCACTTGCAATTTATCTTGTGTTAATCCTTGAAAAAGAATGTAAAATGAAAGTATCACTTTTCTTTTGAAAGTTGTAAGAAGAAATGTGTAAAACTTGAGAATTTATAAACCTCGGCTTATTCTTATATATGGGCGTCCCATTTTATAAGTGTGGGTAATGTTTTATAAAACTTTAGTCATTGGAAATAAAAATGAATATTTGTTGAAGCGTAGATTAATTATTATGGTTCCGGGTATGCCTAAACGTGTTTTATCGCGAAACGAAAACTTTTATTTTTCTTCGTAACTAATAAAATATAAAAAGTTAAATATTACTTTCGTAAAATAATATAATGCTCGCTTGACGAAAACTTTAATTCGTTTGGTGTCCGTTTACGCTAATTGTTGATTTTTTGTTCACACGATTTAACGTATTGATTAAAATTAAAAGTGAAAGTGCGGGTGGGGTGGGGGAGGGTACGAAAAAAAAATAGAAAGTGTATTTTAATTAGCCGTCGTCCATTGATCAAAAATACGGGATTGATACAGTGGATAGATTTTTTTCTTTACGGATTGGAATAATCCCACCTTTCTTGGGTCACTAGTTTGATGGGTGCATTTAACATGGCGAGGTGTTAGGTTGTTGGCAAGCATCCTATTTTTCTATTGGGGCACAATCTAGTTAAGCTTCGGTGTCATGGAGCTTAGTGCATAATAAATGTTTTGGACTTTTGATGGTGTTTCAGAGTCTACTAATACTATGATCTTGTGGTCCACCATTTTTACCGATAAACCTATGATTTCACTCAACTTTTATGTTGACTTTTAGCATGTAATTTCAGGTCCTAGGGTATGAAGATTTGACGGGAGCCGTGGCGGATATCAATGAAGACGGATTATGTGTTTTATCTAAAGTCTATGCAACTTTTATTATCTTTAAAAACTTAAGTCATCTTTTGGTATTATGAAGCTTTTGTTTAATTAAATATGTACTTGAAATGTTTATGACTTTTACAACATATGTGACCTAATGTATGAACTCTGATATTTTGCTACGGCGTCGAATGAAATCTTATCTTAAAACGTCCATTTAAAGGTCGTTTCCTATATCTTGATTGTTGTACTTTGGCGTAGCACCCCAATGTTACCATTCCGCTGCTACCTGATTTTGGGGGTGTTACAAAACTGTATGCTAAGTTTTTTAAGTGTGAATTCTGACTAAGAGAAGTGCAGTTTCTTGGACATGTGACAAATGGTAAAGGGATTCATGTAGACCATAGTAAGATCGAAGCTGTTCAGAATTGGAAAGCCCCTAGAACTCCGTTTGAGGTTCGTTCGTTCTTAGGATTGGCTGGATATTATCGTAGGTTTATTGAGAGTACTTTATCTGAAGTATGTTGACACCAAGAGACGTCCTGAATTAATACAACCAACATATCCTTGCACTCAAAACAGATGCGCTACTACCGAGCTCCCACGACTTTGATCTGTAAGCTATAAGCCCCAATCCACCGCCCCCGTCCACCGGCACGCCTGCCAAGAACGCCACGCCGCACCCCACCGGACATACACGGATCTTCTCCGCCCTCCATTTTTAAACACTCTTTCAAAGGATAAGTTGTTTGGTGTAATGCGTCCTGTTCTAGATCTCCCCGAGCATGGACCAGGAAGACTTTGTGGTATATTGGGATGCGTCCGGGTCTAGGGATAGGCTTGCGTTGTTGATGCACGACAGGTAAAGTGATATCATATGCGTCCTAGGCAAGTTGAAATTCTGATGAAAAGAATTAAATTTATACGACCCATAATGGATTTGGATGGGTAGCAGTTGTGTTTGCCCTTAAGATTTAGAGACATTAACTGTATGGGACAAAGAGTGTCATCTATAAGTATCATAAGAGTCTTTAACATATCTTTAGTCAGAAAGAGTTGAATATGCGACAGTGTCTTGGATGAATTGGTTTAGTGATTTATGACTTGTTGAGATTCGCTACCATCACTACGGTATGGCTGATGTGGTGGCTGATGCCATAAGAGTGTTAGAGACATGGAATATGACCTTTCAGCTCGAAGTATCAAGGGTTTAGGTACTGTGCGGCTCAGAAGGAGTAAAGGAGGTTGTGGATGAGTCTGCAGGATTGCAGAAAGGTTTGGATGAGAGATGATAGAACAAAGAAGTGATGGGAGTTTGTACTACCTGGATCGAATATGGGTACCTTTGAAGGGTGATGTGAGAACCATGATAATGGATGAAGCCCATAAGTTGAAGTACTCTGTATACCCAGGAGCTGATAAGATGTATTATGACCTTAGATATAGGTATTGGTGGACGGGTATGAAGAATGACATAGCTGAGTATGTTAGTAAGTGTTTAACTTGTTTGAAGGTTAAGGTTGAGCATCAAAGGTCATCTGGCTTGATCCAGCAGCCTGAGATTCCCATATGGAAATGAGAAGAAATAGCTATGGATTTTGTGACTAAGTTGCCTAGGACTAGTAGTAGGCATGACACAATTTGGCTAATTATGGACCGGTTGACTAAGTCTGCTCATTTTCTACCTGTGTGTGAGGATTATAAGATGGATAGATTGGCTAGATTGTATTTGAATGAGATAGTTGCTAGACATGGTGTGCTGATCTCGATCATATCGGATCATGATAGACGTTTCACATCAAGGTTTTGGCAGTCAATGCAAGAGGCATTAGGAACTCGTTTAGACATGAGTACAGCCTATCACCCTCAGACCGATGGTCAGAGTGAGCGTACTATTCAGACTTTGAAAGACATGCTTAGAGCGTGCGACTTCGAAAGAAGTTGGGATGTTCATATTCTGTTAAGGGGGGTAGAATGTAAACTTTGCTACTTTTGTGTTCTGAATATTTCCTTTTTAGTCCTTTGACTATTTGACGTTTGTTAGTTTATTCAGATTTTGTACCGTGTGTGACGGTGGTTATTTTGTTGAGAATTATGGTAATTTATAGTTTTATTGTGAATAATAGTCCTTTTTAATATTTATAAATAATAATTATATATTTTATAAAAAATAATTATAAATAATAATTATTTATTTTATAAAAAAATAATTAAATATTTTACAAAACATATAATTTTTGTTTAAAATTATTATTTATATAAATTTTAATTATAAAAAACATAATTATATAAATATATTTTTAAATACTATTTATTAAAAAACTGTATACTTTTTTTATTAAGAAAGATTCCCCGGCGACATGTCGCCGAGGTTTCTTACCCTCAAAAATTTTAGTAACGCGCCATTTTTGCTAAACGACAAAAGTATTTTATTTTAAATACATTCCCGGGAGACTTGTCGTCGGGGAATGTCGCCTGGGATTCTAATCTTAGCAAACCAGATCTATGGATCACAGTCTGTGATAAAAAAATGTAAAAAACGAAAAACAGGACACCCTACCTGCGATTTTAATCAGCACCACCACCACATCCCTCACTCACCACAATACTCTCTCCACCAAAGCTCACCCACCATCACAATTAAAAACCCACCTCTCACTCACAATGCCACTATCACGAGCACACGAATTGAACCCTCCTCTTCCTCTAAACATAATTCTTTCCTTAACCCTTTAAATGATAATTCTATATCTTCTTTTTCTAACCCTCTAAACAAGTTTGGTGGTGGTGGATTTTCGTTTTTGGTAATTCAAGGTTTGGTTGTAATTTCTTTTTTTAATTTTGCTAATTATTAAAGGTTTTGTTAATTTTGGTTGAGTTATAATTAATAAGGTATAATAAGTTGTTAATTATAAAAGTTTGTTAAATTTTTTTTTGCATTCAACAATTGTCGAGACCAAGGGGCGAGACTGAGCCGACAACGAGCCAAGGGGCGAGAACAAGCCGAGTCCACAGCCGAAGGTATGTTCTAACTTTTTTTATCCTTTTGGTATCCTCGGAGACATGTCGTCTGGGATGTGATTGTTTTGTAAAACGCAAATCCAAACACTCCTTTACAGTGTAAAATGCAAATCCGAACACTCCTTTACAGTGTAAAATGCAAATCCAAACACTCTTTGACAGTGTAAAATGCAAATTCAAACACTCCTTTTAGGAAAAAGCTTCATTTGGGGATGGGAATAGGCTGCATAAGCTGTTTAAGAACAGCTTATTCTGATAAGCTGTTTAACAACTGCTTATTTGATATAAATTGATGTTTTTTTTCTTCATTATAATAGAATTTAAATGTATATGCGTTTAGGATTTTAGGATTTTAGTGATTAATTTCAAAAAATCTCTGTTCTGGAATTTAATTTCCTATAGATAATCCCTGGTACCGCCGAAATTAATTTATTAGAAATTCATTTCGGAAAGTCCCATGTTTGGGACTGCTTTTTGAATGTTTTGTCTCATTTAGGATATGAATATGTGTAATTGGTTTACTTTTTGGGATGTTTTCGACGACAAGTGTTTTTTGCTAACTATGCCTAGGGTTCCTTTTATATCATAAGGATAACCCTAAAAGGCTTACATATCTTTTTGACAAATATCTCAAAAATATCTTTTAAATATCTTGTCATCAGTACTAACTAAATTACTACTAACGGTACTAACTAACTAACAATACTAACTACTTTGTACTGTTGGTACTAAGTATAACTGTCGGTACTAAGTATTTGTACTGTCGGTACTAAGTTAAGAAAACATTATTCCTAACAACGTAGTTATGGTAATTGATAAGAGTTAGACACTTTTAGAGCGTCATGAAAAAGCATTATACTGGTCTTATGAAATTCGTCGATGATTGTAAGCCATTAGTGAATAGTGCCGGGAATGTAAAATGTCCATGCAAGTCTTGTCGAACAGTATTGTGGGTATCCATCAAAAACCTTCCAAAACACATTACGAGATATGGGTGGGACCCAGGTTATATAACATAGGTTCACCATGGTGAACCGGATCTTCCTCCGCCACCGCCAGTAATAGATAACACAAGACAACCTCAGATGAGTGACATGATAGCGTTACTTAATGATCTTAGCTATATTCCTCCGAATAATGAACAAAATGAGCCAACTCAAGGAGATATTGGTGAGACAAGTAATGAACCGACTCAAGCTAAACGTAACGAGTTTGAAGAGTTATATGCCAGTGCCAACGAGGAGCTGTACCCCGGTTGTGACTATGTGACTCGATTAGACTTTATGGCAAAGTTTACCTATTTTAAGGTTAAAGGTAAATTGACTGATTCTATATTCAATGAAATGCTAGAGTTTTTCCAACATGTATTTCCCACCATGAAAGGATACAAGCTCCCACCGTCATACTATGCAATAAAGAAGACATTTAAAATGATCGGGTTAGGGTACGAGTCGATACATGCTTGTGTAAACGATTGCTTCTTATTTCGGGGCGACAATAACAAAGATGTGCATTTCTGTCCGGTGTGTAAAACGAGTTGATGGAAAGACAATAACACACCGAGGAAGAAAGTTCCTAAGAAGGTGTTGCGTTAGTTTTCGATCATTCCTAGACTACAACGTTTGTACAAGTCTAGTCACACTGCAAAGGAAATGACTTGGCATGCCATTGGAAAGTGTACAGAGCCTGGTAAGATGCAACACCCGGTTGATGGTAGAGCATGGAAGAACTTTGACACAAAGTATCCTAATTTTGTAAAAGAACCAAGAAATGTTCGATTAGGGTTGGCTGCTGATGGTTTCAATTCGTTCGGAAACCTTAGTCAGGCTTACAGCATATGGCCGGTGATATTGACAACATATAATCTGCCTCCGTGGTTATGTATGAAAGAGAGTTCTTTTATGCTGACATTGTTAATTCCTGGCCCTAAATCCCCGGGCAAGGACATTGATGTTTACTTGAGGCCTTTGATTGATGACCTAAGGGTTTTATAGGCACTGAAAGGTGTCGAGACTATAGATGTTGCTACAGGCCAGAAGTTCAATATGAGAGCGATGGTTTTATGGACCATCAATGATTTTCTTGCTCGAAGTAGTTTGTCTGGGTGGAGTGGGCAAGGTTACAGGGCATGCCCTACATGTAATGAAGACACTCACCAACTGTGCGTGTGTAGGAAAAATAGCTTTTGGTTTGGCCATAGAAGTATTCGTTAAATGAAGCCCCATAAATGGAGGAGGTCACTTGAATTCAATGGTGAGATAGAAGACGGAGATCCTCCAAGAAAAATTGACTGAGATCAAATCCAGGCTCAAGTTGCTAGATTTCCCACGCGTGTGAAGGGTAAACATCCGAGTTATAGGGGTGTGAAGATAAAACGCAATGTTCATGTCGAGCTGAACTGGACTAAACGATCTATTTTTTACGAGCTTAAGTATTGGTCTTTTCTTACACTAAAACACAATTTAGACATCATGCATATCGAAAAAAATGTGTTAGAGGCCATCTTGAACACTTTGTTAATGAAGGATAAATCTAAAGACACCGCCAAGGCAAGACAAGACTTGAAAAGGTTGGGCATTCGAAGTGGCTTGTGGCTTAGCCAAACCAAAAAGGGGAAGTGCTCGAAGCCTCAGGCTGTGTATTCTTTTACACCAGAGAACAAAAAAAAGTTTTGTCAGTTCATCAAAGGAGTTAAACTACCAGATGGGTTCAGATCCATCTTCAACCACAAAGTGGCCGATAATGATACCAATATAATGGTCCTGAAGTCTCATAACTTTCATATAATGATGCAACGTTTACTTCCTTACGGACTTCAACAATACTTGCCCGATGAGGTTACAAAACCAATAATCGAGCTATGTTCATTCTTTAAGAAAATCTTCTCTGCAACTATGATGGAGGATGACATGTTGAAAGCTTAGATCAAGGTGGTTGATATTATGTGCAATCTCGAGCTCATATATCCTCCTGCTTTCTTTGACATTATGATTCACTTGGTTATCCATTTACCTCTAGAGGCTCTTGAAGGTGGGCCTATTCACCCTCGATGGATGTTTCCATTTGAAAGATTCATGAAGAATCTAAAAGGTTATGTACGAAATAAAGCTAAGCCGAAAGGTTCGATTATGGAGGGTTATGTTGCAAAAGAAGCATTGACTTTCAGTTCTCATTATTTTTGGGATGTTACCATGAAATTTAATCGTCCCGACCGTAATGTAGATCTCCCTCCCCCAACGTGTCAGTTTTAGGTGTTCCAATCAATATGTAAATCGATTGGTTTACGGTCGGTTATTCGGTTTGATGCCTAAGAGTTGAAGAAAGTGACATGGTATGTACTTTACAACAGTCCTGAAATCGACACGTACCGGTCCCAGTTCAAGAGGTACGCGTTTTTATTTTGAAACTTCTTTTTCTTAACTTATATTTTCGATGACTTATTCTAATACCATGAACGTTTTTTAGTAAATTTCCTAACAAAGACATGAAAGAAGAATTCCCCAACTGGTTTGGGTCGCAGGTAAAAATAGACTTATTTTGTGTACTTAACTATAAAAATAACGATATCATATTTTGTGTTCTCTATCTAATCCTATCTTCTTCATAGATCTATCAACGTCACATAGACAATAACCCAGGTGTTAGCGCAACCAGCGAGTTATTCGCTTTGGCTTGTGGACCAACAACGACTCCAATCTCAGTCAACTCTTGCATAGTCAACGGTGTGAGGTTTGTCATGCACAACCGCGATGAACGTCGTACAACTCAAAACAGCGGCATTTGTTCGCCTTGTGGGAATGATGGAGAAATGTACTATGGTTAGCTTCAAGAAATCCTTGAGTTTTTTTATTTGTCGTTCAAAGTTGTGTTGTTTCGAGTTAAGTGCTTTGACACTAGCAACGAAGGACGTAAAGTTAAACTTGTCCTTAGAAACAACATGACACAAATCTTGACAAAAGGTGAGGCGTTTAAAGATGATCAATACATTCTCGAAACACAAGTCAAACAATGCTTCTACCTTGAAGATATGGCCAGACAACAACCCCACTGAAAGGTCGTCAAACAAGTGAATCATAAAAAGTTTTTGGACAGGGGTGTCATCGTGGTAGAGGAAGATCCTGATGTTATACATTTTGACAACTCATCTGATCTCCCACTTTCTACTAGTTTGAGTGACTTGGATAATGCGACCTGCATTACCGCCAGATATCATTGATCTTGACGAAGACGATGATATTATTGATTATGAAGACGCCCTTCCTCATGATTTAGCAGATTCTGATGATGAAGACCTCATCAATGTTGATGATGATGATGGTGTAGAAGTTGTTTATTCTAGTGAAGAAGAAGATTGATCTTGAGTTGTAACTTGCAAAAGACACTTATATATTTGAATGAATGAATGAAATTGTTGTGGATTGTTTAAATGTGTATATTTATTTGGATATGTATGTATTTGGATGTGTGCATGCTTATATTATTTTGTTCATGAATTTCTATATGTTATCCTAACTGTACTTGTACAGATGTCAGCAGATGTTACACGGGGCCACGGCGGTAACGGTGGCGGTGATGATCATCCCCCTACACACCATATACCCACCGGTTGCGGGGGTTGCTTCGTTAACTGAGGTAAGAATTTCTGGATTATTATAATACAAGCATAAATTTGATACATTGAATTTGCTTGCCTTGAATTTTTAGGACTTTATCACTCACTTGATTTTGCAAGCAAAGGCAACCGAAAAACCAATTTGGGTGGAAGAAAAGCGGGTCGGCTGCATACCCGCCAGGAGACCCGGAACCTCAGGTTAAAGAACATCATTGATGACAAAGGCCCCGTCCCGATCAGGTTTGAGTGGGACGACAAAAAGACCCTGATGCCTCTCGGTGAGCATGCATCTCATTGGTCTAACTACCTTAGGGAGCTTATTAGGGAGATGCCTTTGTACTACCCTTCTTGGCAAAAGGCCGCGGCGAAGCGGAAGGCGGCAATCATGATAAAGATTGGGGTCAGTTATTTCATTATCCTTTTATGTTTATTTCATTATCGTGTTCATTTATTTAATTTTGTATATTTATTTAAGTTCGTCTATTTATTTATATCATATAAATAAATAAACAAAGTTAGATAAATATATAAATTATATCTCTAACTCTGTCTTTGTTTTGTTGTATATGATTGCAGATGCAATTTGATTTGAAGCCTCACATGCAATCCCAGCGCTGGACATATATCAATGAGGGCATCCAGCAGCATCTGCAAAAGTTGTACAATACCAACTAGGATTCCCTCAAGGTAGCGCATTGGGTTATAAACCCCGAGACTGGGACTTATGATGTGGAGAGCATCAGGGAGCGACGTCCCAAGAGCATTACCCTAGCAGATTGGGATGCCCAGATTGCCTTTTGGAATGATCCCAGGAACCAAGCCTAAGCCCTCAAAATCGCCAAAACCGGGCAAAGAGCACGGTCGTATGCCGGCAGGGATCCCGGTCACTTGCTCGCCTTCGAGATTATATGGTAATAAACATTATAATTATTTTACATACATATATACATATATATCTGATTATAAGCTTTGGTGTGTTGTGATTTGTCGCTTTTAATTTGTTTCATCTTATATACCTGTATATGTACAGATGGAGAGCTCTGCCACTCGAGAATACCCGTCGCTCATCCACACCTTCTTCTTGACACACACTATTAACGAGGTATTCACGCGGGATAAGGACCAAGCTATATACGTATGTTTTGTTTCAAAACATGCACTTTAATGATTTGTCGAGAAATAATGTAGCAACCCGACTACTATATTAATTATCTTGTGTTTTTTTTGCTACATAGGAGGAGATGTTAAGGCTGCAGGCTCTAGGATCCAACACCGAGACGGGTGTGCCCTACACCAAAGAAGAGATCATGGCCATTGTTCAAAAGGGAAAGCAGCGGGGACACCTTCCCGGTGTTGGTAGGGTATTGCCTGGAAGCGCCACGGATGGATGTCCGCCCCCGCCTTAATCCACTGTCGACCCCGCCGATGTCGAAAAGCTCAAAAAGAGTAACAAGAGCCTAACCAAACAGGTGAAGATGATGATGAGACTTTTTAGGAGTGACGACAAGTTTTCACAGATGCTCGATCAGTTTGAGTCATCACCTGAGTTTGGGGGTGCCAGCGGAGTGGAAAGTGCGTGGATGATGAGCCAGGCGACGATGAGGACGGCGACGAGGATGAGGAGGATGGCGATAGTTAGAGATGTTATATATATGGGTTAGTATGCTATTTTATTTCTTCAACTATATATTGGCGACCCTTATGTAAACATTTGTTTCCCCGTACATGTTATCTAGTTGATTATTAACTTGTATCTTGCAGATAATGCAAGGTTTATGACTAGAAAGCCCCGTTTTGTAGACTATATTATGTTTATTAGGATTTTGGATGATTTAGCTTTATTAGATCAAATGCATTGATCTGTTACATTGTATTGTGTTTTGGTACAATTTGTGATGTATTTGGATTTAGTCTATATTGGTTTATACAGGTTTGATGTTTGGTAGATTTTTTCTCGAAAAATTCCAGGAAAAAATCTGGAAATTGCCTGTTGTGCAGGCTGCACTAAAAAAAATACAGACCTATCCCGGGTGACATGTCGCCCGGGAAAGTCAATTAAAAACGAATCTCGGGCGACATGTCGCCCTGAAAAGCAAAAATTAAAAAATGAATTAATAATCCTGGGCGACATGTCAACCGGGTTAACTGGCACTAAACGACAAATAACGTAATTTATAGTTGACAAGTCAACGTATATGAAACTTTTCTCGGGGATAAGTCGAAATTAATTAATTAATCAAACTTAACTTTCTCGGGCGACATGTCGCCCGAGAAAATCATCCACTGTGGCACTTAATAGTTTGCCTGAAACTATGCGGGCCCCACCAAATGGCTCGGGAAAGTCTCCCGAGAAAGTATCCTTGGCGAGCTTTCCCCTTCAACTTATCCCGGGCGACATGTCGCCAGGGATTGGTATCCCCAGCGACAAGTCGCCCAGGAAGGCGTGGAATTGTCGCTGGGGATAGTGGTAAATGTTGTAACACTGATGCGGTCGTCGTTAGACTTCAACAAGAAGTTTTACAACTCCCTAGGCAGTGTACCTAATCGTTGTAGCGTAGTATAGGCAAGACTCGACGGTTGTTATCGTTCTCTAGGGCAATAGGTTGGGAAGCCTCGAACAGGGCTTAGCCGAGATCTACGGGATTGAAAGGAGATTATTTTTTTATTTATATATTTTATAAAAAGCAAGTAAAATCATGGGTTTGAGAGGTTGGTTGATTAACTAATTAATTAAGCTAAATATAATCTATACTAGTCGTGATAACTTTATGATAAGATAGTGTATTTACTTAATCATGCATTACTCATTAGATTGCTTCTCCTAGTCATGTTGCCTTGTCACACTCGTGATGATCTGTGTAAGTATTTCCTAAGTCATGAACGAATTGCACGAACCCGCCGTCTATTTAATGTTGCGTTAAGGCAACGCACAAGTAAGGTAGTATGAAGACTATTACAAGGGCCCTAAGAGTATATTAAATGCAATTGAAATATCTTAAGAGGGATCAACCATATTAAGGGTAAGGTAGTATGAAGACTGTTATCAGATGGTATCCTTTCTACACTTCTTACGTTTCCCTAGATGTCTATACCAATTTAATATCTTATGGCTAGTTTTCTAAAGCCTAACGCGCACATTCATCACAAGAAGCAAAAGTAAAAGGATCTAAAAAACTTTCATGCAATCATAAGTAAATACAAGGGAGGGTTTAGCCTAACATGTTATAAAGAAAGCAAGAACATAGATCAATCAAACAACACATAGACATATTCAATGATTAAAGATAAATAATCTTACTTGATTAAAACATGGACTAAGGTCAATTACAATAGGGTTTTAAGGCTCTAAAGACGGCCTAAAAGCTAGCAAAATACTTAGGGTTTGGCTCCCAAAAGTTATACAAAGTTACACACTTAAAACCCTAAATTTGGTTTTGTATATATAGAGAAATCGCTGCGACGGCGTCCAGTTGTAGTCGCGATGTCGTTACAAGAGAGAAGATTCTAGGTCTGATTTAAGTCGGTTACGTCATGACGCCGTCGTCAATTCTCTGAAGTCGTCACTAGAAAGATTGTGACGATGTCGCTTTATGCTTGCGACGCCGTCTTCACACTCTGTGAGCGTGATTCTTCAAGAGATTTTGTGTAGGTCTGTAGTCTCATCCCTTTCTTCTCCAAATGAGCTCAAGTCACGTGTATTTCCTCCAAATGTCATCCAAGTGCTAAAAACCTAAATACAAATGATTAAGCACATAATCTAGGCATATTTGCATGATTTACGGGTTAAATGATCCTGAAATAGTGTATAAAATGACACCTCATTAAATACCCCTACACTTGGGATTTGCTTGTCCTCAAGCAAATAGGCTTTTCTACCTAGACAATATCAATATTGGGGTCATTTAACCTACTTTTTAAAAGAAGTTTACAACACAACCTTCTAGACCTCGTAATTAAAATCACGGAAAGCATATACTAGCACCTCACATAAGTGTTTGTGATTCTCTCTTTCACTCGGGTGTATAATAAATTATAACAACTGCGGGAAACAGAAAATTAACACTTATTACCAGTCATAGCATATAAATTACCATAAGCTTGGTAAATGATCAAACTTCCACTGATAGGCGCACGTATTGATCATTACTATCAAAGAGGTCGTTTTAAAGGGTTGTAAGGTGTAGGTGTAAGATAACATTAACGATAACGGAAATGGATTAGATACATTTAGGGAGTGACTTTTGGGTGAATTTGGAGTGGAAGGGATAGCTAATTAGTTATATGAATACACGCTGGTTGGGTTACTAAGCCAAAGACTCGGACAAGATATACAAACTTTACAAAACTCTACATCTATCTCTTTATTTTTCTTTTCTTGACTCTATGATAAACCTAAAAATAAGCAAATGGCAGCCCGTACATTTTTTCTTCACTTTTTTTATATATATATATTTTGTACACTTTTGCCCTGTCATTGCTTAAACATATAATACATCATGGGGGTTTATAGATGCACCCCTACACTTGAACTTTAACATACTCGTTATTTACAATCTAACTAATGACCCGAATTGAGTTGGATCAAAATAACATGGAGCTTATTGAGCTCTATTAGGGGTAATAAGTTACTTTTTCCCTAATTCTTCATAAGATGGGCAAACTTGTGAGGTACTTTGTGGGCTCGGATTTTCCACCTTCTTCCATGCTATACCCCTATGCATCTCAACCTAAACATTCTCATCTCCAAACAATCTTTTTGGTTGAGTATTCAAATTTGCTAATTCTTGTTCAGAAATAATGTTTGGTGGGTTGTCCCATTCTTTTTGGCCTTGGGCAAAATTTTCTATGGCTTCCCATGCTTCTTCACCACTTAATTCCCTAAGGTTCCCGTCTACTGTAAAGTCAAGGTCCATTCAGGTATAGTCATCGACATGATCATAGAATAATTGAGTAAGGGACAATAAATCAAGGCCATGATGAGGGACTCTTTGGATTAAGTTTTTGAAACGAGTCTGTGCATCGTAGATAGATTCATCTTGATGTTGTTGGAACATCAAAGTATATCTTTGGAATGGGAAGGTTGTGTTTCATGGTGGGTTTTGAAAGGGTAAGGTAGGTGGTCTTTCATATATCATAATAGTGAATGAAAAAGTTACATACAAAAGACACAAAGAAAAGATAGACTACAAGAAAGCTAATATACTAAAAATAAAATTCTCACTTGATAGGAATCAAGCGAGTATGCCTAAGTTAAACAATGGTCAAAACCTAAGTATTCCCCACGCAGCGATGCCAAAAACTTGATGCGGTCGTCGTTAAACTTCAACAAGAAGTTTTGCAACTCCCTAGGTAGTGTACCTAATCATTGTAGCGTAGTATAGGCAAGACTCGGGGGTTGTTATCATTCTCTAGGGGAATAGTTTAGGAAGAGTCGAATAGGGCTTAGCCGAGATCGACGGGATTGAAAGGAGATTATTTTTGTATTTTTATATTTTATAGAAAGCATGTAAAATCATAGGTTTGAGAGGTTGGTTGATTAACTAATTAATTAAGCTAAATATAATCTATACCACTGGTGATAACTTTATGATAAGATAGTGTATTTACTTAATCATGCATTACTTATTAGATTGCTTCTCCTAATCATGTTGCCTTGTCACACTCGTGATAATCTGTGTAAGTATTTCCTAAGTCATGAACGAATTACACGAACTCGCCGTCTATTTAATATTCTGTTAAGGCAACGCACAAGTAAGGTAGTATGAAGACTATTATAAGGCCCCTATGAGTATATTAAATGCAATTGAAATATCTTAAAAGGGATCAACCATATTGAGGGTAAGGTAGTACGAAGACTGTTACCAGATAGTTTCCTTTCTACACTTCTCGTGTTTCCTTCGACGTCTATACCAATTTATTATCTTATGGCTAGTTTTCTAAAGCCTAGCGCGCACATTCATCACAAGAAGCAACAGTAAAAGGATCTATAATATAACTTTTATGCAATCATAAGTAAATACAAGGGAGGGTCTAGCCTAACATGTTATAAAGAAAGCAAGAACATAGATGAATCAAACAACACAAAGACATATTGAATGATTAAAGATAAGTAATCTTACTTGATTAAAACATGGATTAAGGTCAGTTACAATAGGGTTTTGAGGCCCTAAAGACGGCCTAAAAGCTAACAAAATACTTAGGGTTCGACTCCCAAAAGGTATACAAAGTTACACACTTAAAATCCTAAATTTGGTTTTGTATATATAGAGAAATCGCTGCGACGGCGTCTAGTTGTAGTCGTGACGCCGTCACAAGATAGAATCTTCTACGTCTGATGTAAGTCGGTTATGTCCTGAAGCCGTCGTCAATTCTCTGACGCCGTCACTAGAAAGATCACGACGACATCGCTTTATGCTTGCAACGCCGTCTCTACACTTTGTGAGCACGATTCTTCAAGAGATTTGGTGTAGGTCCATAGTCTCGTCCGTTTCTTCTACAAATGAGCCCAAGTCACGTGTATTTCCTCCAAATGCCATCCAATTGCTAAAAAACTGAAAACAAATGATTAAGCATATAATCTGCGCATATTTGCATAATTTAAGGGGTTAAATGACCTTGAAATAGTGTATAAAATGACACCTCATAAAACACCAAACCAGATATGGAACCCAACCCTAACCCATCCCACCTTACATAATGTACTCTATACACATGTATAGACTTAATAGTGATGCCCATACAAGTGTAATTACCCTTTCCACACATGATAAAACCCCACATAAACACTCATTGTGATCACCTTAAGGTGATCACAAGAAAAAAAAGAAAACCACATTCTCATGCTAAGCTCCATGATGCATACTCCATTTTATACCTAAAAGAAGACAATATCTAAAAATAAAGGCCATATCCTCAACAATTTTACTCCTAATACATCTTGATCATAAAAGTGATAACCACAGAAGTATAATTTTGTTCACCCATAATGAAACCACACCCAAACACTTATAGTGATCACATGCATGAGAATGGAAAAAAAGGAGTAGACCTTATTCCGATGCTAAGATCCATATTGCATATTCTAATTTAGCTTCATATTGTGCCTGAAAGATGACAACGGTTAGCAATAGTCTATATCCACACTAATTCTACTCTCAATACATGTGTGGTCATAAAAGTGATGCCCATACAAGTATAATTGCCTTGTCCACTCATGATGAAACCTCATCCAAACACTCATAGTGACCATCACAAGGTGATCACATGTGAATGGAAAAAAGGAGAAGACTTGATTCCCATGCTAAGCTCCAAATAACCTATACTAACTAAGCTCCACAATGTGCCTGCAAAACATAATATAGTTAGTAAAAACACATTTTGGAATTCCCTATTTAACTCCTTTATTTTCTCCACCACTAACACAAGCTTAATGCAAACTTATGCAGCCTTATAATACTCTTAGTTTTCATCATCAAAGAATATATCATCCCTCATTAACTTCTTAAAACTCCTTTTGTACTTGTACTTCTTATACATAGGTAAGTTTCACATCGCAATTTTTACTAAAACATCTAAAGTAAATTTCATATCTAACCCCATGAGTCTGAACCTAACAGTATCTACAATATGTTTGTATAAATTGAGGAGGTGTCATTTTTAACCCCCTAAATCATGCAAATATGCCCATATTATGTGCTTAATTGTTTGTTTTCATGTTTTTAGCACTTGGATGGCATTTGGAGGAAATACATGTGACTTGGACTCATTTAGAGAAGAAACGGACAAGTCTACGACTTTACATCATTTTTAACCCCCTAAATCATGCAAATATGCCCATATTATGTGCTTAAAGTGGCTCTAGAAGATTCTACGTAGCGACGGCATCACGATTACAACACGACGTTGTCGCGCCACTTTTGCTATATATACAAAACCGATTTTAGGGTTTTTAATGTGTAACTTTTGGGAGACGAACCCTAACTTTTATATTCGAGTTTGGCAGCTTTTTAGGCCATCTTTAGGGTCTCAAAATCCTATTGTAACATCCTTTAATCCATGTTTTAAGCAAGTAAAGTTCATTTATCCCTTTGATCTTTCAATATGTCTATGTATTATTTGATTGATTTATGTTCTTTACCTTCTTATAACATATAGGCTAGATCCTTTAGTATTTATTTATGATTGCATGAAACTTAGATTGTAGATCCTTTTAATGTTGCTTCTTGTGATGGATGTGCGCGTTAGGCTTTAGAAAACTAGCCATAAGATATTAAATTGGCATAGACGTCTAGGGAAACGTGAGTGTGTAGAAAGGATACCATCGGTAATAGTCTTCATACTACCTTACCCCTAATATGGTTGATCCCTCTTAAGATATTTCAAATGAATTTAATATACTCTTAAGGGCCTTGTAATAGTCTTCATACTACCTTACTTGTGTGTTGCCTTAACAGAATATTACGTAGACGGCGGGTTCATGTAATTCGTTCACGACTTAGGAAATACTTACACAGATCATCACAAGTGTGACATAGCAACAAGATTAGGAGAAGCAATCTGAGGAGTAGTGCATGATTACGTTCGTTTATCATATATGTTATCACCAAAGTAGTTTAGATTTATTTTATTATTATTAGTTTAATTAGTAAAAAAAAACCAACCTCTCAAACCATGATTTTACTTGCTTTTTATAAAATAAAAATATAAAAAGAATCTTCTCTCAACCCCGTAGACCTCTGTTAGATTCTGTTTGAGACTTCCCAACCTATTCCCCTAAAGAACGATAACAACCCCTGATTCTTACCTATACTACACTGCAACGATTAGGTGCACTGTCTAGGGAGTTGTAAAACTTCTTGTTAAAGTCTAATGACAACCGCATCATAAATCATCACTATAACTTTCAAGCTTCCCAAGCAGTCTCAAATTCCTTTCCTACCAAATTAAATATACTAAAGACCCCAAAATAAAAAAAAATTGAATCACACTTCATATGGTATGTTTAGCAGCCTTGTTTACAATACTTGAAGTTATCTTTAACCATACATTTAAAACGTGTTCTCACTTAGCCGTTATTTTTATTTTTTCCCATAACCTTCTAGAATCAGACAAGCAAAAAAAGATGATTGTGAGAATCTCTCCATTGATTACAAAAAGGGTCGCTCATCTCTTGAATAGTTAACCATCTAGATATCATATCTTGAGTTTTCAATCCTCTTCTAATAGTCATACAAAGCACAAAAGCATGCCTAGGAATACATGATAATTATAAACATGTCTTGACCATATAACTTTTGGAGCCTTTGTCTTCATACCTTTCCAAGCTTCTTTTACACATAAATTCTTTTCCTTTTGACGGGAACAAGATTTATGGTCAAGAAACGTAGAAGCCATGGCCTCTACGACGTAAAGACTTTTTCCTCTGTACGACGTAGATGATAGGTCACATTAATCTTAAATCAATCATATCGAACATGTATGCATAGAGAGAATAGTAGAGAAGGACAAGTATTTGAAATTTAAATGATATAAAAGGGAGGGAAAATTGAAGAGTTTGTTACAAGTGCATCACCCTCTAATGAAGATTAGAGGGGTATTTATAGTTAATGGAAGGAGGCTTCCCTTTCTTATTTTCCTAACTTGTCACATCTAGTCCCTAGACTTTGGTAATTATGCTATTTCATTCTTTTAGCATAATATACCTTATTACAAACTACTTTGACATTATCAAAAGAAACACTAATTACTTAAATAATACAAAATCACATAATCGACACTTTTAATGAACCTAACAATCTCCCTGTAACACCCCCAAAATCAGGTAGCAGCGGAATGGTAACAATGGGGTGCTACTTCAAAGTACAACAATCAAGGTATAGGAAACGACCATAAATGGACGTTTAAGACAAGATTTCATTTGAATCCTAGAAAAATAATCAGATTAATACATTAGGTCCCATAAGTTTTTAAAAGTCTAAACATCTTAATTAAACAAAAGCTTCATAATACCAAAAGATGGACTTAAGTTTTATAAAGATAATAAAAGTTTCATAAACTTTAAGATAAAACAAGAAAATCCGTCTTCATTGATACCCCGCCACGCTCCGTCCATCTTCATACCCAGAACCTGAAATTACATGCTAAAAGGTCCAACACAAAGGTTGAGTGAAAATCATAGGTGTATCAGTAAAAAAGGGTGGAACCACAAGATCGAATAGTAGTAGACTCTGAAACACTTCAAAAGTCCGAAAACATTTATTATTGCACTAATCTCATGACACCAATCCTTAACGTATTCAATCATAGATTGGATGCCCCACAAAATAATATAGGATGCTTGCCAACACCTGGACACGCTCTAAATGTTAAATTGCACCTGATCAAACTAGTGACCCAATGAAAGGTGGGGATTGTCAGTCCCGATAGATCTATCCATACCACTAGCACTCACTTAATAGCATTGACGGTTCATGATAATAGGGCTTCACGCAAATATGGTAACTTAGGCATTAATAATCAGCAGTAATCTGGATAGCATACACTTTGAAAACACTTGTGTCCAATATAAAATAAGCAATTTAATTCACCCCGTAGATATTGTAAAACAGTTTCGAAGAAGGGGGCTAGATAAACTCACAAGGTATACGAAAAGGGGGTAATTGTACTATAGTAAAATAATAGTTTGTAAAAAGACATGTATTTCCCCTCGCGGGTTTATAAAACATTAAAAAGGATTAAATGCGAGACTATGAACTTCACAAAGTATGGAAAGGTAATCGTATTGTAGTAAAATATACAAGTTTGTAAACGACATGTTTTCTACCCCCAAAAACAGTTTAAAACAAGTAAAATAGGGGCTATGAAACTCACAGAGTATAGAAAGGAATTATACTGTAGTAAAAATATCAATTTGTAAACGACATAGTATTCCCTCTCGCGGGTTTATAAAACATTGAAAGATTGAAATCAGACTATGAACTCACCTTGAGTGAATGAGAAAATCAACTAAGTATTCACGATAGAAAATGCGTCACGGAACTGACGGAATGCAACCTAATCCAATATAGGTCGTGATAAGTACCAAGTACTTTGAATCTAATCTTATTATATGTTATCATCGTACTACCTATCGTCGGCAAGCTATCATAATTAAAAGAGGTCAAACATGACGTTTTCGAGGATTTAGGAACACTTTAAATGTAAATCCAACAACACAGTCACAAACCGCCATCCGAAGAGGCCTCATTATGAAACTCTGCCCTATACATATAAATTTTTATAACCACATAATTCTATATACTCAAATCACCAACTAAATGGTTTTGGAAAAATTGTGTTTTAACAAGTTTAAAACGTTTATATAATTATCGTTTTAGTAAACTGCGTCACTTCACGCGTTTAAACCCGATTCTCGCGTTTCCTAATTGCCCATCTTTTCGTCATCAAGACGAGTATCAAAATTGACATTTTTGAATTGTCGGACCTTAACTGGTGAACCAGTAAAAATTACTGTTCACATCAGACCCTATGTATATTTTTTCATCGATTTAATTTGTCGTAAAACCCTAAACGCGTATTTTATTCGTTATAAGCTCCGTTTTTTAATGCATCGTTCGAGGACGTTCTCGTATTTAAGTGCTATATTTTTTATGAGGGTTTACAAAAATATAAACTTTCTGTCGGTGAATAGTAACTTTTATAAAAGTATTAAATGTCGTAAACTATGCGAAATTCCTACCTCGTGTCGTATATTAATTGAAAATTTTTTCGATAACTTATCATTTTGGAATCGCTAAAAATATGTATTATTGTTAAAAAATATCAACCCTTTGCTGTTTATAAATTTTATAAACAATTTTATAAAAATTTACTTACGACTCGTTTTAATTAACGTATAACTCGTTTTAACGTAATTTTTCGTTATTAATTCCTATACAACAAGTTTACAAACAATATACCTATCTGAAGCTCGTGAAATGTATGTGAGGGTCTAAGTGAAGAAATGGGGTGTGGGTGAGGTCGCGTAATGAGGGAGGTGTCAAATTTTACGTCACTTTTAGCTGACTATAAGTTATATCTCTTAAATAAGTGTTTGCGTTGAGTAATAGTTGAAGTCATCAATTTGATATGCGTTCTATATCTATGTATACTTTGACCGCCTCTGTAAACACCAGATCACTGCTATATGAATCCTATAATATCATAATTTTATAAAATCAACATATATGATGTGTTCCTTTGACCATAAAGGTCCTTATATGTCCAAGTTACCAGGTTAATTAATTCATGATACACTTAAAAAATCATAACTTTACTTAAGACATCTCTAATTAACTAGTTTTGTAATAAATCATTTTCATACATAACCAATGTGTACAAGTGTATTCTTCCATATGACCTTATTTAGTGTTCTAGTAACAGTGATAAAAAGTCCAATATTCAATATTATCATGTCCTTGTATTACTTTATCTTGAAAACATATTATGAAGTAGTATAAACCCTAATTTACCCATACACAAGTTACACCAAACCAATATGATACAACATTTTCTCATCCTTTACATATGTAAGTATAACACCACTTTATATAAGTTGGTAAAATGATCATTTCAGTATATACTCATTTTCATGAATAAAACCTAAATGGTAGGATTTAAGCTAAATAGAAATTATCATATGCATAATACTGAAAGTTTATAGCAAACATAAGAGTTTAAATGGACCCTTATGAGGTATAGGTGATGATGATGTGCGAGTACAAAAAACCCTGAGGTAAATAATACCGACACTACATAAAAGCTACACAGCTTGACCACCTCTATGAGAGGCCTGCCATATGACTATCCACACTTTCATTGATTATTACTTGAATATAGGTTTACATTACAACTAACGCTATGAGACAACATCTGCGAGTAGCTAACAGTGAATTGCGAATAAATGATTAAGTATAGAGAGCGAGGTGATATGGATATCTAGTATGAAGATAATCTTGTACTCGAGCGCTTTGCGTTCTGGCAGAGTGTGGCGACTATGAGCCGTAGGCTCATAAGGCAAAAAGAGAGGTTTTTGGTTTGATTGTCTAAGTGTTGGTGATGTATTTTATCTCTTTATGCAAAGTATCAGAAATAAACTAGCAAGGACTAGTCAAGGAGCCATATAGGAAGTCCTAGGGATGGCCAAGTCTAAGTCCATTGGTCAAGGCATGTAGGGAGTGGGGTATGTCCCTCAATAGTTGAAGAACCACCATGAAAACATTGAAATGTGGGTTCTCAAACGTGCATTCTTGTTCTTTTCCTCTCTATTCCGGTTTTCAGAGCTATGTATAAATATGACTAAATTTTGGGTATTTTATAAAAGTGGTTATTTTGTTGAAGTGTAGAAAAGTTTTTGTGGTTCCGGGAGTGCCTAAACGCAATTTATCGCGAAACGTAATAACTTTAACATCCGATAAAAATAAAAAGAACAAAGTTAATTATTACTTTCCTAATAATAATATAATGATGTCTTGATGTAAACTTAAATTTGTTTGGCGCCCGTTTACGTTGATTGTTGATTTTTAGTTCACGCGATTTAACGTATCGATTAAAATTAAAAGCGAACGCGTATGGAAAAAAAAATATAGTGAATTTAAATAGCATTGCAAATGACCTGAAAATACGGAATGTTACACTCCCCCTAAGGGTCGATTATACAGGGCGTTCTCTTCTTGATCCAAGTGGTCTTCCATTCACGTACATCTCCTATCTTCTCATCTGCCTTTGATGCTTTAATCCTTCTTCAATCTCTTCTTCAAATAACTTCAAGTATTCGGTTTCATCTTTGGTGAGATCTTTTTGTACATATTCATACTTGACATCATTATTATAACTCTTTAAACCTTCTAACACTCTATTTAACATTGCATCACAAAACTTATGGATCTCTGAATGTCTCATCACCCGTTTCTCTTTCTTGCTATTCTTTGTAAATAATTCCAGCACAGGCGCCTACGTAGGATGATAGAGAACATTTCATGATCTTCAGTGCAAAATCAGGGAAAGTCATTTGTTGGTGTAGTGAGTTAACTTCTGTTGGATAGCTTATCAATTCCAAGTTGGAAAGTCATGCACTCTTTCCCCCTGATCAACTATACCTTCTAATGCTAACCGATAAAGACCATAGCAATCCTGTATCTGCATAATCTGGTACCTTGCCATTCATAATTAACAAGTATATGTCCTCAATATCATTCTTGTTAAGATTCTTGTAATCGGGCTCAGTAATTGATACAATGCAATCATTAGCTCTCCTTGCAACAATCTCTGTGATAAACTTGTGTTCATGACCTAATTCCCAATATGTCTTGATGAATTGAACGATTTTTGAGTTTGAATAAATCTCTTCCTTTGGTTTTCCAGGCTTTTTCTGTTTCCTTAGGTAGAAGATCTTCGCATGAGGATTCTTCCAATGTTCAACACCATATCAAGCATAAAGATTGAATTTCTTTACACACTTATTCACCCATCTGGAAGTTCGTTCTTCAATATCATCATCGTTGAAGATTATTGCTGGAAACTTATGAAGTGACAAGACTATCTTCTCGGGTACAGAATTTCCTTTCTTCAAATACAAAAGGTCTTGATTAATCAGAGATAATGCTGGAGCTTCAGGATGTCGTTGACATCTTTGAACTAATGGTGTGGTCTTTCGTGGATGTGAAGAGACAATAATTTCTTTTCTACTTTCCCAGACAATGTCTGTTAGCCTTAAAATATTGAGTCGAATAATGGAAGTTCGTTCATTAATTATATTAGGTCTCGATCATTATTTAATATACGTTGTAATAGGCTAGACGGGTAAACGGGCTCTTAAATGTAAGCTAATCGGTCACGTGTATCGGGCGAAAGCCCAAGTAATCCTGAGCCCGGCCCATAGAAATACTAAAGGCATGTAAGCCTTTTAGTTTGATACATATACACCTTACCAAGGTAGGTGAGATGAGTTGGTCATTTGTAACTTTCATTTTTTTTCCATTTTACAAGTAATCTTCCATTCTCTCTAGTTTCTCTCTTATTTCTCTCTCTACAATTCTTCTCATCTCCAAGCTTATTTTCTTGTTCATCATAATGAAGTGAAGTGATTCTTGGGTTACTGACATTTGGTATCAAGAGCCTCAGGTAGATCGTGGTTTAATAAGCTCAAATAAGAATTTTCGTGGCTTATTTCTTTAAATAAGCTCACGGCATAAAAAAATTTAGGGCTTATTGGTGTGTTGAGCTCATTCTTTCTTTGGTCTTCGTGTTTCTAGCTTATCTTGAAGCTTATTTTTCATTTTTGTGGCTTATTGTTGCAAATAAGCTCACGGCTCACAAAATTTTTGGGCTTATTGGTTTGTTTTGCTCATTCACTTCTTGCTTCACTTGTTCTACACCTTCGTGTGTTTGATTCGTGATTATAAGCTCTTAAATTCGTGGCTTATTTTAAGCTTATTCCAAGCTTATTTTCGTGGCTTATTTGTGTTCTATCTTATTTTGGTGTGCTCCTAACCGGTCAAAATCAAGAGACCAAGATCCACAATTTTAGCCTACAAAGACAAGGACATCTTGTTTTCTAGTTTAAGTGGTCCTCACCCGATAGTGACACCGAGCGGAACATGTATAAGGCTAAGCGAAATATGCAGGTGTTGTTGTGAAGCGAAATAAGTATAAGTTATTAAGCGAAATATGCAGGTGAACCTCAAGCGAAATATTACAATTAACTAAAAAGACACTCTGCCATTTTATTTTATTTTCTTTTCAATCAAAATATGTTTGTTACGAGTTCAAGCGGAATATGTTAAACAGCAAGCGAAACATACAGTCTTAATTATAAGCGAAACATGCAGTGTTGAAATCAAGCGAAACATGCAAAAGACCAAGCGAAACATGCAATTTCAAGTCAAGCGAAACATGTACTATTGAGGTCAAGCGAAATACATTATTCAAGCGAAATGTGTAATGTTTTGAAGCGAAATATGTCATTTTCAGTCCAAGCGAACTATGCACACTTTCAAGCGAAATAAGTCAGTTTTGAATTTTTAACTTTCAAGACATTCAATTCACAGCAAACAAACCTTAATCTAAATCAATTAGCATTCACGATTTTCTATTGATTTTGTAAAATCCCGCGAAAGACAACTCTTTTCTCGGTTTTAATCATAGACTTGTAAAATCTCATGAACGTTTATTGCTTTCTTTTTACCACAACTTAAATCACAACAAATCTACTTAAGATCCTACAGTCATTTTTCACTTCATAATTCTTCAATCATTCATCATGACAACTCTAATTGTAACTTCCACAACTGACAGTCAAATGCATAACAACATAATGGTAGCTGGTTTAAGGGGTCGTCCACCAATGCTT